>JAAAKQ030508572.1:2006-18506 GCA_010016005.3 Zanna intricata | reverse complement strand
CTACTACTACTACTACTACTACTACTACTACTACTACTACTTAGATTTAAAATTTGAATATGTAATTTTTTCAATGAATTATCTGCTTTTCCAGTGAATGTAGGTAGAATAGCCATATTAAAAGGGAATTGTAGTGATATGTTAAAAATGAGATCAGGTTTTTTGCAAATCTTTGGTATCTATATTATTGATTCATTGTTCACTAATTCTCACTTTTCACACATTGCCCACATTGAGAATCAAAAATTTTCTTGTGCTCTGCAAAATTTTTAAACTAGGCTTCTGCTAAAAATAATTGCAG
Source organism: Zanna intricata (assembly GCA_010016005.3). Classification (NCBI taxonomy): domain Eukaryota; kingdom Metazoa; phylum Arthropoda; class Insecta; order Hemiptera; family Fulgoridae; genus Zanna; species Zanna intricata. Next base: position 18,205 of record JAAAKQ030508572.1, on the reverse strand, counting down.
TTGCTGTTTATAAGACGCACTCTTAAAAATAGCAATTGCAATTATTGTTTTAAATTTGGCATATCCTATTTCCGAGTTGAAACTCTCATTTTAAATGAGAGAAACTAAAATTCATATTTATCATATTTGGAAATATTTTTATTAATATTGAAATCTGAAGTATACCTTCAAAAAGTACAGTATTAAAGATTTAATTTTTTTTTTTTTACTCTGAGAGTTGGTGCAAAGTTATAGTAGTTTGAATACAATCATTTTTATAAAATATAGCTGTCCCTTTAATTTTCTTTACTAGTGTAGTAGGTATTTAATTTTAGTGAAATAGTAGAACATAATTTTTGTCTAACATCTTCCTAGATCACTTGAACACCCCCCTCCCCAATTTTCTGTGGGCCTTTTACTCCCTGAAGGCCTCCAGTGCCCACAAGAGGGCGTTATCGCTTACTTTGAGAATGAATGGTCTAGATTAAAAAAAAAAAAAAGTATGTGTGTATCAAACTGCTTTTGGCTTTATACCTCAGGATTGACCAAACCAATTTTCTTCAAATTTGACTGAAATATATATATATATATATATATATGCCTAAATTTTAATTTTAATAAAACAAATATTAGGATCGTATTGCATAAAATTGTAAGCACATATGTATTCCTACACATGCATAAAAAATTGTAAACTTAATCTAAAATATCTGAGGTTATTTTCTTCTTGTGATTAGGAAGTAAAGCACTAATGTGTATAACTTACACCTTTAATACTGTACTCAAACACTAAAAAAGTATTGATACACACATACTGTAGGATTATATGGATAAAATATTAAATCTTAAAAAAATTGTCTATAGTTATTTTCTTGTTTTATTATTTTTATGTTTGAAGTAATCGAAACAATTTTTTAAACTATTTAAATATTTTATTAACTTAATATTTCATGAGCAGTTCTAAACTATCTTGAGCTATAGGCATGAAAATGACTAAATTTTCAGTCATCATGTCAGCTTGATTTTCACTTTGTTTTGCTGACTTTCCTGTGTCTCACTTTATTAGTTATTTTTGCATCTGCTGGACTTTTGGTTATTAAAACATCAGCATGCACATAATCATCCATATTACATCTCTTATATATTTTTTTGGAATCAGTAATTTGGTAGTTTGTCTTTTGGCTCATTACCTTCTTTAGTTGCAGTTGTAGCAAGACCAGTTTTTAAAACAATTTTGAATTATAGTGATACATTATTCCATTATCTTTCATGGCATCCAGATTCTTATTTTCTTCTTAGCAGTCAAATAATACTAAACTTCTGAAGTGAACATTAGAAGAATGGATAATGCCTTGATCCATTGGTTGTAGTTATACAAAAATATTTGAAGGCAAAAATAAAATTTTCATGTTAGTGAGGTTTTCCAGTACTGGGTTTACTTGATAATTGTCAATTAGCAGTAAAGTTTTTGGCTTCTTTTCTCTCAGTTCACAGACCCAATTACAAATTTCAGCCTCAAAAATTGAAGTTATCCACATGTTTGTATTGGCTAAGTATTTAACCGGGAGATTTAACATTTTTAAAACAGGGGTTTCTTAATTTCCAACTACCAACATTGTTAATTAGTTATAGAAATAAGAATTATAGAAATATTTGTTTTGTACCAGCCAAACCGTTTTTGTGATCTTCACAATTAGGTTTGTCTGCCAAAAAATTGTTTATGATATATTTTTTAATATTCTGTTTTAGTCGTTTTTAACATAATATATGTATAAAAATTATATCTTGGATTATAATTTCTGTGTGCAAAAACTGATAAAACTGGTTGTAGATGATTTTTCTCTTTACAAAGCATGTAGATTAGCTTCTGGTGAGAAGCTACTTCAAAACACAATAACCCACTTCGAAATGTGATATAAATCTATTGAATTTGTGTTTTTCCAGGAAAAAACTAAGTTCATTTGCTTTTTCCAATTGAGGGAACATGCTGACCCCCAACTCTGTATTTACATGGTGAACCAGTTGAGGCAATCATATGGGTTAGATTTTAGGTATGTGATGTTACCAATGACTAATATTCAACATTTGAAGGCGTTGAAGATAAAATGCCTAAAAATGTTAGATGTGCTAAGAGTTCTGTCAAATACTTGAAGAGTTGATCATGTATGCATGTTGCACTTCTACTGAGCTCTAATCCTCTCTTGCTTGGACTACAGTTGCATAGCTTATTCGTTGGCGTGGGCCACTGTTGTAAAGATGCTTGATGCAATCCGTGATTCATTCATTCATTCACTTTGTAAAGGGTGCATTTTGGTCAAGCCCTATGGAAAGTTTGCTGGTGGACAGTTGTGCGCTGTTTCTTTGTAATAGACAGAAGCAAATGATATGCTCTTATGTGCTTGCATTAAAGCTCATCCAATTCATCCAACCTTTGATGTGGTATCCCCCAACCTTGTTAATCATTACAAGAACAGGTGAGGTCTACTGCTTTTCTGAGCATCAGAGCTCAGCACCTTTTCTCAGCAATAAATATAAAATTACCTCCAGTGCTTAGTGTTGCTCCATGTTATTACTTCTCTTGGTGGATTTCTCTTTTAAATTACTGCTTTGATCTTTGTCAGTATATAAAAAATAAAACAAATCTTATTTTTTGAAAAATAAATGTTGTAATAACTTAAATCCTTATGGTACGGTTTATACGAATGGTTCTAAAAACATTAATTCTGTTGGGTGCGCTTTTGTGGTTGGCAATAGACAATACATGTTTGGCCTTTCCAGCATCGCCAGAATTTTTTTTGTGGAAGGGTGTTTGCTATTAATAAAAGCCTTAAGTATAATTAGCCCCACATTTCGACTAGTGTGGCGAAACAGGCTCGTTTTCACTCTACTTTTACCAATTGCGTTGCTTCTAATGATCATGTCTGTTTCCTGAAAAGGGTAGTTCATGGTTGGTGACAAAGTGAATTGGATGCTACTATTGTCAGTAAATTTCATCCAGGTAAGCTGACTGTGGCACTGTGAAGCTCCTCATGCAGAAGTAACTATTAAGAAGAGGTTATTATCTGCTGTTTGCAAACAGGGCAGACTAGGCTTGCTCATGGATCCTGATGGCATAAACAGATGCATCCCCTTTGTGCCTACTGTGACTGCCAACTAACAGTGCCTGACATTCTTGTGGATTGTATCAGTTATGCAGCATTGTGTCCACAAGTTCAAACTAGTGGCAGACAGGCGAAATATGTTGGGGAACAGTGCATTGATGTTTTATCAACTAAAGGCGGTACATTTTGATTCAAAAATTTAATTTTTTTATATGATCCTTGTCAACTGTATATACCATTTGCTATATGCCAGATGGTAATTTTTATTCTTTTAGGTTACTTTTTTAATGTTCTATCCACTTTGGTTTTTATTTGTAGTTTTATTTTTATTTTAACATATGTTAAAGGCTTTTTAATTTTAAGATATTTTTACGTTTAGTATTAAGATATTTTAGGTTTTAATTATTTTTATTTGTCCATTGTACTGGTCGAAGATAACACAAAAATAATTTCGTCTAGAAAAATCCAGACGATAAAAAAAAAATCATAATGTAAAAAAAGTACATTTTCACTCCCACTCCCACTACTTCATCATGCAGTTGTTCCCACCATCTGACCTTTTGGAAAAGTCTAAAAAAATGGAAATATTTATTTACTGTTTTGATTGTTAATCATCATTTATTGTTTTCATATAATATGTTATGTTGTAAATAGGATATAATGTATTATATTCATATATATAATAAATACATAATAAACAAATGAAAAACAATATTTATTAATTTCCAAACTAGGAATACCAAAGAGAAAGGGGTGTATATTATATTCTGATAACCAATCTTTATCATATTTCAATGATTTAAGATTGAATTTTTTAAGTAATATTTTATTTTGATTGAAAGTATTTTTCCAGGAATTTTCTGTAATTCGTCAATTTCCATAATTCATCATCCATCTGGTCCTGGACATGACATTATCTAGTTTCTATTTTACATTAAAATTTATGTAAAGCCTCCTTATTAATGTTACAAAATTGCTTTCTTACAGGTTAAAATAAATTATTTTTAAATAATTTTAAACGTAAGAAATTTTTTTCAGATTTTTTAGATAGTAAGAAGACAGGTAACCTCCTAATCCATATTATAAAAAAAACTCTTTTACATAAGTTTATTGTACATTAATTTTTTCAGATTAAGAATGAAGATGTTTAGTTTTATAATTTACTAAAAAGAATATCAGTTGCAAGTTGGGGCTATATTTTTGAAATGGAGGAAAATAATTCTTGTTACTCAGCTAGTAATAAATATGTCAAATTGGAGGAAGATAAGTCTAGAAATGAAGATGCATGTTTTGAAATTAGTACTACGCCTTCTGGAAAGCATGATAAATATGTTATTCCGGATTATGTTTGCAAGGTCTGTTCACATTTTAATTTATTTAGGTAAGCGTTTGCATTATGGAAAAAGTTCAGCAAAATATTTAAATCTTGAAGTCATAAAAAACTGTGTTCAGTATGGGAGTATATTGATGTTAAATTTGATTGTGATATTATATTCAGTCATCTTGATTTATAAATCAAAATTCCTGTGCAGTTCCTTCTTTTATGATTGGCAGACTACACACCATTGTATTGAGGTCTGTTTGTTTTTATGGACATTACGTAACATTAAACTTCAAACTACCAAAGAACACTGGTATCAACAATCTAGTATTCAAATCCATATAAAAGTAACAACTACCTTTATTAGGATTTGAATCTCAGAAAACTCTACTTCAAAATCAGCTGATTTGTGATGTTGCATTAACAACCAGACCAGCCCGGTGGACTAATCTGTCTGCATTTTTCTTCCATCCCATTTTGAAGTCCCCCCAATAGATGGAACCATATTTTTTTTAGATATAAATGTTTTATGTATAAAAGAGTTAGAAAATTGTTTTCCTGTAAGTAAGAAGTTTATTTTATGTATTATGTGTTATGTATATTATAAATTTAGTATTGATTAATATTCAGAAAGATAAGACTTCAATTTAATGGTGTGTGGCTTGTTGATGAATATAAGAAGACTATTTATCTACAAAGTAGTCGCTGTTAAACTTTCATGATGCAGCTTCTTACCGCATTAAAATTTGATTAGGATTATATAGAAGAAACTAGTATTTATTTTATATTTATTAAGTCTTACAAAAAAGTCTTTTTTGTTTTAATTGTATTTGGTTTTTTATTTATTTATAATATCTAATCAATGCAGTTAGTTTTATGTTTAGTTATTTATTGATGTATATTTTATCACATTGTTTTAAATTTTTAGTTGAAAAAACGTTTTTTCTCCAACTTATGAAAAGAATGAGTGGAAGTTTGTGAAAGGGGATAAATTTTTTTTTTAATCTCAAACTATCATTTTAGTAAAATTAGGCTTTAGACCAGCTTTACAGTTTAGAAGATTTCGGTTTATTAATTTCCTGCAGTTAAGGTTTTAATTTTAAGACTTTGCATTATTTGATTCCCTCAATGAAACTGATGTTTCTTTTATTAATATTTTGTGATTTAACTTTTATAACTAAAAATTTGAGTAAAATGCTTAATAAATGTTTCTTTCTTTACAATTATTGTTTTTCATTTACTTAAAAATTTTTAACCTTTTACAAAATATTTAAAAAAATAACTTTTAAAACAGTTTGATTCGCATCACAATTATGAATATAAAATATTTGTGTATTAAAGTTGCTGTGAGTATGTTTAATCAGTAAAAAGTCGGCTTGCAGTTACTACTGCAAGGATTTGTTTTCCTTACTACTGTTAGGAAAACAAATCTTTCCATAATATGGATATAAAGGGTTTAGGTCTCTTAAAATTCAAATATGTATATTAAATAAAGTGTAAATATTTGTGAAAATATTCATTTGTCTAACAAAAAACATTTTTTTAAATGTTTCCTTCACTTCATGAGTCATGTTACTAATTTTGGGCTGAGAAAAATGAATATGACAAAGAAAACATTTTATTAGCTCTAGTTTGTGTGCTGTACAATAGATGGAAGTATTTTATTTTAATGGTTTAAAGAGAAAATTATAAATTTTGATTACATATACCAAGAACATAGAAAGTCTATTTGACATTTTTTAATGACAGTTTTAAGAGTTCTTAATTGATGAAAGAATACCTGGCAGTTGGGTGAGTCTGAAGAGAATCATGTGGTAGTTTCATGAGATTGTTGTCTTTTGCTTTCTTCTTGTAATTGAGTTCTGGTGCATCCCTACACTCAGACTAGCAGTAATCCGCAAGCATTGTTTCATTTCTACGGCCCTGATATCTTGTCCCATTACAGAAATATTCTGATGAAACCTTTCTTCGTATTCATCACTGACAACTCAACTAGGAGGGAAAAAGTCTAGGTATGAGTAGAGAAAATGGATTTTAAGGGACATATTGTATCTGAGCTGATAGTACTTCTGCAAAAATACCATCACCAATTGACTAGTTTCATCTCTTTTGTCTAAAAATTCATGAATGACTCCCTTTAAGGGTTCCCAAGCTTCCTTTTCTTTTCCCTCCGAAATTCAAACTCAGGATCCTTTATAAATTGTCCACTTTGTGGCCCAATAAAAATCTTCCCTAAATCAAACTCAGGATCCTTTATAAATTGTCCACTTTGTGGCCCAATAAAAATCTTCCCTAAATTTTGTTTTACTTAATTTAGGAAATTTTTCTCGTAAGTACTTAAAGGCCTGTTCTCTTTGGTTCATACTTTGACATAATTTTTTTCTATCTAACCCAGCTTTATATGAAGGGTAGAAGAAGAATATCTTTTGAGTTAATGAGAGGCTCGGCAATGACATTTTTCTCGCTAGAGTTAAGATTTCTTGCAGGCTAGTCTGCTTGGAATATATTTCCTATCCCTACTGTCTCATACTTAAAAAGCAGCAGTATTTAAAGTACTCTGGTTGCGATCGCCACGGATTTTCCACTTGTATTAGCAAATTTGATTGAGTCTAGGAGGATTGTCATATTTGCATTCCTTGCTGACAGTTACTGTTGTGAAATAATACAGCTTTTTAAACTAAGCTTGTAGGAGTCTATGAATAGCCTCCAATCAGTTGGATCATGATTCAGATTCAAAAATTTCATCAAGCTATTAACGTTGCAGTAAACAAAAACATTGTTTTTCCTCTAAAAAAAAAAAAAAGAAAGCAGATCGCTATGAAGATGTTTGTATTGTGAGACCCAATGGAGAAGATTCCATTGCTGTAGTATTGACCCTAGAAGTTCTGCCTTCTTCTTTTGACAAATCAAGGTCTTGAATGAGATCACTCGATTCTGTTTGACTGTCTGTGCGTTTATCTTCTTTTTTTGTCAAAAGTGTTTACGTCTAAGTATAGTTTATTGTGTACTAAAATGTTTAGTTTTTAATTTTGAGTTTTATTACTTTTAACGTGTTAGTGAAATGGATGACTTATGGTACTCGGTCCAGTATGTCAGCTGATTATACACATTTGTCAAGTGAAATCAATAGATAAATTGATTGTGATTCCTATTCTGAAGCTGCTGCAAGCGATGATGATGCTTTAGATTTCTTTTATGCAGAAATGAATCAAGTGGCAGTGTGTCTGAAACAGACGATCCTGCAACTATGGATGCCAGTAATATTAGTAACGAGGGCAGGAATTCAGACGGCTTTGTTGATGCACCAGAATCCTTGAAGACATTTCAGTTTATTAATCTTGTAGGAATGTGTGCTCCAATTCCAGGTAATAACATTCCTTGGAAAAGGAAACAAACCTCTATGCTGAAGATCTGTTTTTGTCTACGAAAACCAAAGAAAAATCCCGGATAACGCAGTGGAAAGATTTAACGATTTCTGAATTAAAAATATTTTTGGGCTACTTTTCCATACAGGTAATGTAAAAATGCCAAAGATCCAAGATTACTGGCGAATGGACTAATTATTCAAAACCTGTTTTGGAGAGTATATGTCACAAGACAGATTTTGTGTCAATGCAACAGTGATTGTGTATAAAAAGGACACAAAGAAACAGTCGGCGAGTAAATCTTTTCATGTATTTTCTATTACAAAATAAAACAGCCTAAAAATTAGTCATACCAATGATATAAAAGTAGAAGCACTTGTGCATTATCAGCAAATTTATGGAAAAATGATGCTGTGTGCGAATTTTGACGCACAAGTGTGTCAGACATTATTTTGTATTAAAATAATTAAAAAAATAAATTAAATAATTAAAAAATAAATTAAAAAATTATTTTAAATTTTTTTCTGTAATAAAATAGGGCATTTTGAAAATAAATAAAACAAATGAAAAAAAAATTTCAGCAATGATGTAAATAAATCATGACACTGCAGCAGCGAACGTGTTAAACTGTCTGAATGTGGAATAGGTTGAATAGCAGGTGAAAAATTGGGTATTGAACTGTTATTTTCTTCATTGACAACTCTGAATTTATAGGTGGAGTCAAGCAGAAATAGCAGTGATCTGTATGGTTTATAGGCTGCCTAACCATACACAGCAAAATCCATAGATTGTTTATTTTTCAGCCATTCTTTTAGTATAACTGAACAAGAGTTGTAACATATGTGGTGCCCATGACTTATCCTGATCCCCTACCTTCATACCAAAATAATTACTATTTTTATGCTCCTAGAAGTGTAGGGAACTTTGAATACTTTTAACAAATTTTCTGGGAGTTTTATTTTAATAAAATTTCTTAAATTTCCTATCAGTTTTAACTTGTTTTTTATATCAGCAGAATTATAAAAAAAGTAATTGACACATTTTCTATAAAATATCAGATTGGATGTCAGCATGTCATATTTGAAGAAAGTTACTTGAAAATTAAAGATTGCGTTTTATATAAGAATGTCTAAATCCATGGTATTTTCAAAAGTATTTTTAAGACATGATCAATTTCTAAAATATTTTCTCCCTAAGTTAATTAACTTTGAAAAACGTAAAAAAAAAATTGTAAAATTTTTTTTTCATGAGCCCTGAGTACACAATGCCCAGTTAGAAAATTAATTCAGTCTCTTCAGAGAACTGAAAAGTTAAATTTTTAACAAAGTAAACTTTATTATAGGTTTGTTGTATGATGTTTTCTTTTTTAATTTTAGAAATAATTTTAATGATATTTTGTCTAAATCTATGGACAGGTTTAGGATCAGAATAAATTTTTTTTTTCTCTGTTCTTGGCCAAAAATTGACTTTGTTCCCTCAACTGCTGAGCACCCTTGCATCTAGTGTAATTCTGCATTATTGAGTGAAGAGAGATCTAATAATATTTATTGCATTCCGAGATCAGGAAAGAAAAAAATTAACATGGGTTGTGCCCTAAATAAGAGTATGACCTGATTTTCTGAAAGTATATTTGCGTGATTTAAACACCCCATATTCAGATACAAGCTGCAACATCTAAGTATAAGTATTTTGATCTGAAAAAAAATTGTTCATTTTCCTAGGTTGAAACTAAGCTAGTTTTCAGCCAGTTCACAACAAATTGCAGCTCAAGCTTGGAAATTGAAATTATTTTTTGCATACGGTTTGCTCATTTTTTTTATGTCAATGGAAATTTTGTTTTAAAAGTTAAATTCTTTGTTAATTGTTCATTAAATCAAATCAGACTACACAGTCTTATTACTATCTGATTCACGGGCAAATACAGATGGTTTTTTAAATTAGAGATAATGTGATGGACTACTAATCTATTTAGGGGTGCTAATTTTTCTCTGAATACCACTTTGACTTTCTACCATTAAACACCTATTTCATTCATAGTCAGAATTTAACAAAAGCACACAGTCTGCTTCAGACTTCAGTTCTTATCAACAAATGATCTACAGGCCAAGTAAGTAGTCTTATACTTAGTATAATAGCACTGCAGGTTCATTTGGCAAGTAGATGTGTTCAAGTACATAACTTAATATACATTTCATCTTATCCTGTAGCTAACCATTGAAACCATTGACCTTCATCTCAAAATTGATTAGCTTGGGCCGGTTTACGGAAGACTGTGAACATAACCAACCATTTTAGTGTGGTTGTTTCAAGACCACATTCTGAAAGAAGGAAAGTCTTCAGTTATTTAATTGATATAGTTTAATTGATCAGTTCTTTAATTGACTATAGGAACTTCCACACTGATCTAACATTCCATGTTATTATTGCTCAGGATAATTAGCATTCTAAAGTCACTGCACAGTTATAGCTTACATTGGACTCCATTGAGTTCTAATGTACTGCAAAAGTAATGACATTGAAGATATTTTTTCTTTTATTTTTTTGTAGAGGAAGTATAAGTTAGTTGGAGATGCGGTGAAAGAAGTAGATGATCAGTCATCGCCTAGTAAGAAGAGCCGACTGGACACAAACTGTTGGAATTGTGGAGGATCAGGCCATAGTAATCGAGACTGTACAAAACCAGTTAATCGTGAGAATCTAGCACGTAATTGGCTACAGTTTAAGAATAATCGCCTTTTTAGAAATGGGTGAGTAATTTTTTAATATTATTTGTGTATTGTGTTGGGTGGCCTAATGAAGTTGTTTGGTAAGGATTTATTTATGGGTAATGATAAGATCCTTATTTAGATTACATAACATGGTTATAGGCTTGTGGCTCACAATCTAGTTTTGTGAAGACTAATTTCTTTTTTTTTCTTTTTGTAGTTATTACCATTAAGATTTTTTTTTTTGTTTGAAATAAAGCAGAACATTTTATGATAAAAAAATGGTAAATGTAATGCAGTTCTTTTTATTGTTATGAATGTGGTTAGTACATAAAAAATATAGAGTATAATGTAAATTAAAGTGAACACTGATATTAATAAAAAATAACTTAATTTAAAAAAGAAAATCATACAATTTGTGAGTATCTGGTAATTAGTACTTCCTTTTTTTCTTAGTCACTTACCGTTAATGATTTGGCATCAATTCAAGAAGTGTGTACTCACTTTATTTCTTTATCATGAAACCAAACCAATATTATTGCTTGATTGATAGTCATTTTTTGGTTGTTGCTTAAAGATTTTCAATTGGGTTTAAATCTGGGGAGTTGACTGGCCATGGGAGCACTTGAATCTTTTGTTCTTTCTGATTTTTCCATTATTCGGCAATGTCATTTGGCTCAAAATGTTATTGGAAGACTCTGCATTGTGGGAATTTGTTTTAAAATTATCACAACACTTGCTTTCAGTATCTTGATATATCCAACATATCATCTACTGAAAGTAATGAATGAGTTGGAGTTTCATCTGATGGTTTTCTAACATACGGATCCCTTTGCATCTGAACATAAAAATGTGACTTGTCAAAAAATATGAACATTTTTCCAATTTTCTTTTGTCTAGTTAGCATGTGCTTTGGTCTACAAGAGCCTTTTTTTTCTTTGCACATTGCTGAAGTTGAGGTGTTTATTAGCTGCCCAATGAGATTTCCATCCAGCTGCAAGAAAGACAGAATCCAACAGATGTCACATGTAAATCTGTTCTACTGACTGCTAATTGATTTAAGCCCCAGTAGATAATTTTGGATCAAGTTTACTTTTTCCACTTAACTGATCCTGTGTTGGAGTAGTTTTATTTTTACGGCCACATTTGCCTTTATTTTGAGGTGAAAAGTAACCAGTTTCTTTCTATTGTTATAACATTTACTGTCTCTAGGCCAATACCATATTTCGAAGCTATTTGTGAGTCATACTGGTATGTTCAGAAAGAGGAACATTTTAATGCTTTCTGGGAGTTTTGCCCATTGTTATTTATTCAAGACAAAAAGAACAAAAACATGATTTTGTAATGAAAACTGAAATAAATTTTCAGTAAAAAAAAAACTATTTTTAACTTAAAAATTGCTAAACAACCAATGAAAAAGTGATCTCAAGTTACACAGATAACTTAAGAGAATGGGTGTGGTGTGGTCAAGCAGTGTAGTGTAGCCACAACATAGAACTAAACAAAAAATTCTCTGCATTCAGATTAATTTGTACACTACTGTATGTAAACATATATCTTTATTAAAACTGGAGGTTTTTTTTTCAGATTACTTCGTTATCACACGGATAATGAACAAAAATTTGATCATTTAAAACCTGGTCTTATAAGTAGAAGTCTACGCAAAGCGTTAGGATTAACTGGAAATCAATTGCCAAGGCATATTTATAATATGCGTGCTCTGGGATATCCGCCAGGTTGGTTAGAGGAAGCAAAAGTTGTTCATTCTGGCATAACATTGTTTGACAGCAAAGGCAATGGTATGTACATTATGCAATTAAAACAATAACTTTTAATAAATGTTATTTGTTTTAAATAACATTTATTTAAAACAAACAATTCACTTTTCATGTGATTGTAACAGATTTGTTTACATTATAATACTTTTTCTCATAATTATGGTAGTTAGCATTCTTGACTATAATGCTGAGGCTCTGGATTCATTTCACATCCAGTGTATAGATAAACATTTTCCTTAGGAACTGGTTAAATATAATTCTTAATTCCTCTTGTTTTATATGAATATTTTAATGCTTATAAATAGTAATTATCTCATTCACCCCTAATATTTTGCTTATGAATTATTTTTGTCTTTTCGCCTTTTTTTTTACCTTCACACACCTCTACAGCTAAATAGTTAAACTGGGCATTTTTTTTTTTTTTTTTTTTTTTTTGTATCATTTATCATATGAATTTAACAACGTACCTAACTTAACATAATCCCTAACTAATCATAACTTATCACTGTGTACCATTTTTTTTACAAGTAGAAAGAATTCTTGGTCTTGAAATGTGAATCATTTTCTGATTTTACAAAAAAAATTAAAAAAAATTTTTCTTTTGTGAAACTAAGTCCATAAAGTTGAAAGGCCCTTTTTTTAAACTTCCGAAGTCATTTTATTTTCAAGTATGTATCTCTATTTATTGGCTATTGATTGTACGCTGCCTTTGTAAAAAATAAAATCCCTGTAAAATTGAAGCATGCGAATGAGACAATAGCATTACTTTACTTGATAATCGAATCATGTTCAACATGATTATCAATCATTTTCAACATGATTATCAATCATTTTCAACATTGATTATCAATCATGTTCTTGATAATCAACAGAGAACTGGGATTATCCCAACCATGTTTCAAGGTGTGGTTCTTTTATGGTGGATCTAGAAGTCTTTGCAAAAATTCATCTTCTTTAATAAAAAATGTTTAACTTCTCAACACTATTTTCTGTAATATTTTATATTTACAAAAAAAAATTGTTAGTCTGTCAAAGGTTTCAAATGTAATTAAGCAATTGAACCACAGATTGTCTATAAAATATCTTCAAATTTGGTTGATAACAAAAAAAAAATTGTATTACCCATAATTGTGATGCTGCAATAGTATGGTAGATCATATTTTAATGTTTTTCTTGATATGAAATTCACAAGCATTGAACATCATTCGTTACTGACACACTACAATTCTACATACTGTTCAATGTGTAGGCAGTAATGAAATACCTGGCAAGAATTGGATTGCCAGGTATGATCTCACATACCAAACGTTCTATATCAGCAACCCCTAATGCGATAGCATCCTTGATGAAACTCAGTTCAAAGAAATCACAGGATATTAAGTCAATGGCCAAGCTGTGTGACAATCATGATTAATCTGGTGATTAGAAAATTTATTGTTCAAAAATGCAACAAACTTAGCTCTGTGTAACCTGGCAACAACTTGCTGCAAAATAAATTTTTGTTGTAAATGTTGTAGCTAGATTAGCCAAATTTTTCCAACACATCTAGGTAAACATTGCCAGTCGCAGTTTGTTCATGAAAGAAACATTGGCCAATTAGTCTATTAAATGTCACACATTAGTGCATGATAAACAAAACTCTGAGATTGTTCAAGCCTCAGACTTGTTCTAAACAGACCATTTTGTTTTTTTCCTGATAAATCAAAAGTGATAAATTAGGAAAAGTTTTTTTCCTTGATCCCTTATCAGAAAAAGCAACTTTATTAGGACAGTTGTCATCATCCTCCAAATAGTCAAACATGTTAATAACAAAATAGATAAAAACAAACCTATCTTCTATTAACCAAACTGGTTTCTTAAAAATTGATAATTTCTTCAGGTGCATTTGCTTGTTAGGTACTTTATTCTTTTTTATCTCCTTTATAAGTAACTGTGTATTATAGCCTCTATTAAATTCCTTCATTAATTTCAGTAAATGAGAACAAATGTCATCGTAGACTGGAACAAGTATCAGCAAGAAATTGGTATTGCAAAATTTTTAGCATGTGTTGTGTTAGTAGCTGTTGTTAGTGTTAAGAATACAAATTTGAGTCTGTTCCCAAAATGGGATGTAAAACATAAAGTAGAGCACTAATCGCCTATAGTAATTAAAATTTGTAAGGATGCATTTTTAAATGTTACCTTACATTATTAATAAATTGAGGAATGTTTAATAATTAATCGTATCTGGTATTAATAATAAATATACTACGTGAATAATTAAAAATGTGCATTATTTTTTTAAAATTTGAGTTACCAGGTTAAAAAGTAGTGTTGTATATATAGACACTGTTTTTAATTGTATGTTATTTTTAAATAGGTTCTGAATTTTTTAAAGATACTTTTCTGTTGGTTTTGAATATTTTTATTCCTTAATTCCAAAGTTTTATATTAAAATTATTAATTGCAAAGTAGTAGTTTCATCAGATATCTTGTTCAATAATTTTATTTTCTTTATTGTATTGTGTGATTAAATATGATCATCATATTTATATAACTCCAATTGCATATTAGTTATTTTATTATTTACTGCCTTATTTTTAGCTGTGGCTGATCCAGATGATGAAGAAGGAGAAGTTGTTGATGATGTTGAACGTAATAAGTATGACATTAACAAACTAGTTAAATATCCAGGCTTCAATGTTCCGCCTCCTTCTGATACTGTTGATGTAAGTATTAATAAACTTTGTTGCTTTCTAATTAGTTCAATGTATATTTTAAATGTATATTATAAATGTATTATTATATATTATTTCTTTATTTTAACATGTGTTTCTGAAATATAATAATTTTGTTATTTTTTTTAATAGGTTATTTATTTATGAATAAAATTAGTTCTAATAGAAGTTTTTTCTTTCAAGTAGGCAGTAATAAAAGTACTATGAGTTTATTTAGTTTTATTATTAAGTAAAGAAAAATATTTAAATTATCATTGGGAGATTATTTCAGAAAAGGTAAATAATTATACAGATCAAGCTGATGTTATTAGGGGATAGATATTAGGGAATGCATTTTATTTTACTTCCTGACCCATTGTTCAAAATTGATATTTTGTACACTTGCCTTTATGATTTTTTATTCTAAATTAAGATAGGTTCATATGCCCAGAATAAATGAATAGGTTAACAATATAAATAACAAAGATTGAAGGTCATGAAGGATTAAGACATTTTCAATTATTGAATTTAGATACTTAATTACTTTTTTTATGATTTTTAATATGAATATGAGAATGGATATACTTTACTCCTGCCATTATTAGAGTAAAACATTTTGTTTTTTAGGATTTTGAAAAATACAAAGTGCCGCCATTCAGTGTAGATCAAAGTATAGAAAGATTAGCTGATTCATTAAGACCAAATAATGCTAAACCTTATTGCCGGAAAAAGGTACCAGTTATTCCGTCTACAAGTCCTCCACGTCAGTATGAGTCAGTTGCAGAAGAAAATTGTGCTACAGATATGGAATACGAAGAAACACCAGGTATATAAAAATTTAATTTAACTTTTCCTGTGTAGTTTTTTAAAGCTTTTTAATTCCTGTTGGGTACAGTGTGTAGATAGGTTGTTATTGAAGCCATAAAGTATATTTTGATCACAATTTTTGTCTATGACCGAATATAATTATATATATTACATGTCGTGGCTTTTTTTCACCTAACTGTTATCACTTTTTTTCACCTAACTGTTATCACTTTTTTTCACCTAACTGTTATCACTACTTTTTCCTTCCTCCCAAATGTGATAACCATCCACGCTGTACTGTTCCTGTAGGCGTTCGTACCAGTTGTCTACTGCACCTTATAAATGTTGGCACACCTTCAATTTTTCCAACATATCCGTTCTCTTACCCTCCATGGAGAATCACCCTTCTAAATTTCATGTTTGACCTAACGATTTACAATAAAGGAT
>JAAAKQ030508539.1:0-11234 GCA_010016005.3 Zanna intricata | reverse complement strand
TCTTGAAGATGTAAAATTTAACAAAAGAAAACAAAAATAGTTTCGGATAATTTAGAATCAATGCTTGGAACTCTAGTGATAATCCATGTTTAAGAGTTTACATAAAGACTCATTATGTGGTTTAAAACTCCCATATTTTTTAGCTTATACTAATATAACGTAGTATGTCCAAATAAAATAATTATAAACAATAAAGATTGAACAAACTTTTAGAAAAACTAAACTGCGAATAATTTCAATTTTTACTTCCTTCTACGAAGTAAAAGAAGCGTTGTGATCGCGAAAAATATAGATTTTCAGATTTTAACGGAAATATCCATTACTTTACTACACCTGAATCCATTTTGACTTGTTTTCGCATGATGTCTGTTTATACGTATGTATCTCACACAACTCAAAAACGATTTGCCGTAGGATGTTGAAATTTTGGATTTAGGACTACTGTAACATATAGTTGTAAACCTCCCCTTTTGATTGTAATTGACTAAATGAAAAGTGTCCAAAAACGCCCCAAGTCAAAAAAAAAAATTTATTTGGACTTTTTCATAACTGTAGTAATAAGTCCTCATTGAAAGCTTTTCATTGATTTATCATAAGTAGTATTTATATTCATTGGTTCCAGAGTTAAAGCCAAATAAAACGTTAATTAATGAAATTTTATAAGGAAAGACAAGGGAAAGTAATTTGGTTGATTTGGTGAAACATCTGATTATTTAATATTAATTGAAATTATACTTTACAATTATATTATTTTTGAATTTTCGTACAAGGAAGTCTTGTAGTGTCCACTTTATATTTTTTAGAATAGAAATATGTAATGTCAGACTGAGATGAGATATGTAAACAAAAGTTACTGAAAGAAAATTGGTTTGATTTTTTAACGACTTTCAACAAAAAAGGACTTTTTGATATATGGAAATATATCCGTTGGTAAAAGCGAGACTGGTAAACCTTTAGGGAGTATGAGCATATACACATAGCAAGCCCCCTACGATATTACCGTCCTTCCTTAGTCACGTTTTAAATTAAAGAAAAAATAAAAGTGAATTGAAGCTTGTAAAAATAATTTTACTAAAAATATTCAATTAAAACATTAAATATTAGAAATATTTAAAACCTGATCAAAAATTCTTCAATTACAAGGTAATCTGCCTGATTACTATAGTGGTTAAACTCATCACCAGGCAGATGCTATTATACGGATCTGAATGCTAGTCCACTGTGGATACCGATGTTCTTTGTTGGTTGGGTTTTAATTAAACACACACATCTCAGGTATGTTCGACCTGAGTCTATTTCACACTAGTGTTTACCGCTACATTTACACTTACATTACACGTCTGCAGCTACGTCAGGGTTGGCAAACCGGTAGCAGTAATTTCATTTGCCTATCTACACACACGCGCGTGGCAGTAGCTAGAAAAGACTGGTTGGCGAAAACAAAAACAAGATGTCAAGTAAATTTAAATCTAATTATGAAAAATTTTATATAGGTATTCAAATTCAAAGGAAGGCAATCATTAAAAAGTTTTTAAGTTTTATTATAAATTCTGTTTTTTTATAAAAAAAAGAAAAGAAAAAACACTTAAATTGATATAAAAAAAATCTATATCAATATTTCGTAGAGAAATGACGCATCTAAAATCTTTAAGGTAAAATCTATAATTAAAAAAAAAGTTAGTAGTAAAAGTTGGTAGTAGAAAAGGTAGTTTTCTGATTTTTCTGATAATAACGGTGGCTTTTACAGAACTCAGTATCTGTTATAAACCGAATGAAAGTATCACTAATGAGGAAGCATTTTACCTAAATTTCTATTAGTTTTATACAGAAAGGTTCAAAAGAATGTAAAAAATCTTAGGACACTTTCTACTGATTAAAATAAAGAATAACCTTTATATAAACATAGATTTGGAAACACTTCATTAGCGTTGCCTGGCGAAACAACAGGGATTAGTAATAGTCATTTTTTATGAGAATAGTGAGTTCATTACAAACCCAGTTTCTATGGTGAAAGGAGTAAATGAGTCGATTGCAGACCTGAACATCACCGTATTTTTGGTGAGATTGGCACGCTGGTTAAATAATTTCATATTTAGCTTCTGTGAAGAAAGTAATCAATCAACTTTTATGTGACATACAACTTTTATGAATTTGGCATTAAAAGATGAATAATTATTTTGCTTAAAAGGTTAAATGAAATATTCTCGAACAATAAAATTAAACTTATCACTCTTTATAACACATACAAATATTTATTTTTATATTGAAAGTTAAAAAAATATTTCTGAAACTTAGAAATTGATGCTTCATTCGAAAAAAGGTTAGTTTTCCTTTCCATTTGTCTTACGTACAGGTTGAAGATGGGCAGAAGCTACTTAAATAACAAAATTCACTCCTAGGAGTTCTATCCAGAGAGGTTCACCAATGCCCTCTGAATCAACTACAAGTAACCGATTATTATGTAATATTTTTAATAAAAAATTTCTTATTTTTTATTTTGGATGAATGCCAAAATGTTTGCAAAGGAAAAATATTTCAAATTTTATTTTTTCAAAAAATTTAAGAAGATAAGTTTTATGACAAGAGGTACCGCACCGATCTCCATAGTTGAGTGATAACGTCTCAGCCTTTGATCCGGAGGTTTGAAATCTGGTCAGACATAGCATTTTTCATACGCTACAAATTTTCGTTCTCATACAGTAAAATGACCTGGTCACTTTTCTTACAAAGTCTCAGAATTTACCAATTCAGAGAACATTTCCAAAACCATTTCATATTATAAAAAATAAATAAATAAAACACTGATTTTATATACCACCCTACATTTGACAACCAAATACTTCTTTTTTTTAAAAGAAAATGTTTATGCGGATTAACTAAAAAACATTAAGAAAAATATTAACGATTAAACTTTTAATTTTTTTATAATTGTTCTAAGTATTTGGTAACATTTAAATAAACTTACGGACCGCCCACCAAAATTAACGAATCTAAAAGTAAGAACTACTGGTATACTAATGGAAAACGACGACAGTTTTTACTGATGGATTCATGACATTTGTTTAGAAGGAAGATGGAATCGTAAGTGTGGGTAGTCAATTTCAATGAAATCAGAAATGATTGCAGTCTATGAAAAAAACTAAAGAATGAAATGAACGAATAATCCATCCAATTAATTTTCGTAATGTGATAAAACGACATAGAAATCTACATTTTTGTCGATATCCGACCCTAAATCTTAAAAAGAAATGAAAGAAAAAAGGCTTTAAGGGACAACTAGAGAATATATTGACTATCAATATGCCACCCAAAACTACAAATATGTTAGGAAATGTTAAAGAGATTTTGGACTACTTAAAAACATATAAATATTTTTTTGAACCCATAAAAAATATTTAAATTTAACTATATACATCCAAAAAAATGTGATTTGGTTACACCACTAACGAAATGGTGGAAAAAAAATGGATGTAAACGCTCGTGATCGAAATATTAAATAATAAAAATCACTAGATATGTTATTTCTCAAATTTAAATACGAAAAAATCTACAAAAAATAATTAAAAAATAGTGGTACGGAAAAAATATGGATTTAAAGAGAAAGGTGGTATTTAATTTGAGATAATAAAAGATTTGTTGTACTCATACCAAATAAACTAGGTTTTTTTTTATATTTCATCTGCTAGTAAGTACTACAAGGTAGCATAGAATTAATCATGAATATAAATTTAAAAAATAATGATGTGTAATAAAAAGTACAGAGAATATATATATATATTTATTTATATTTATATTTAATATATTAAATAAAAAGGTCACTTACAATGCTTAACAATTTTCTAACAGGTAACATTATGAAATAAAAATTAATTAATTTACTAACACAGAGTGCAAATTGGTAAAGATTTACTAGTTACTATAGAATTAAATAGTTTTCAATATCATTTGAGAAATGAAATGAGTTTAAAGGTATTACATATCGAACAGTACTATTACAAAAAACGAAATAAAAAATAAATACGATATAGAAACTGGTACTACATTAGAAGAAATTCAGGTCGAAATTTGAAAAAAATTAAACATTTAAACTTTGTCATACCTCACTTAATGAAGCCTTATTTCAATAAAATAATTACCTATTTACATCATTTTATATAGATCCTTCAACTTTGCAAAAGTTTAACCCTCTTATTTGACAAGTAGGAAAGTTACAATGAGAATCGATTAAGTCTTTTAAGTCGCGTGTGCATCTTTATATATTTCCAGCTACTGCCGGGTATGAGTGTGTAAATGAATGTGTAAATACGTAAATGCAATTACTGCTACCTATTTTCCAGGGCTGACGTAGCAGTGTAAATGTAAATGTACCGGAGGTGATGCAGTGTGGAACAGATTTAGATCGACCATTCCTGGGAGGTGTGGTTAAATAAAACCCAACCGGCAAATCAAACCAGATTAATCTAGATCATGAAGTGATTCACATTATAAAATTTAAAAGTTCTATCAATAACAGGTTGAATACTAATGATTCAGAGGATTGTATGCTAATACACTGTAATATATTTAATATATTACAAATGATAACTACTTACTTAATGATTACTTACTTACTTTTAATGATTACTACTTTTTTGTCTTCAATCATTTGACTGGTTTAATGCAGCCGCTCCAAGAATAGTGACAGTCGTTTCAATTCCATAACAATTTGTTTTACATATTTCAAACGTTTCCTGCCTGCACAGTTTTTTCCAATCCACCTGTCCTTCCAGTATCAAAGCGATTATTTCAGGATTCCTTAAGATGTGGCCTAGAAGTCTGTCTATTCTTTTACGTTTATTTTTCCAAATGCTTCTTTCTTCATTGATTTGTCGAAACTTCACTTCATTTGTCACTTTATCCGTCCATCTGATTTTTAACATTCTCCTATAGCACCGTATTTCAAAAGTTTCTAATATTTTCTTCTCAGATACTCCTCCGAACGTCCAAGTTTTCGTCTTCCATAAAAAGCTACGCTCCAAACTTATACTTTGCATTACAGGAAAATGCTTTCCTGATGTTTAAATTAATTTTTGTTTTAAGCAAATTATATTTCTGACTGAAAGCTGGTTTCGCCTTTGTTATTCAGCATTTTCTATCTCCTGCTTCGTCCATCTTTACTGTTTATTCATCCATTCGTCCATCTTTATTGTTTAGGGACGTAACTGTACTTCCCTAAACAATAAAATTCTTCTGCCTCCATAGTCTTTTCTCGGTTTTTTTTTTTTTTTTTAATATTCAGCGATCCATCTACTTTATTTCTACATTTCATTACTGCCGTTTTGTTCTTGTTTATTTTCATGACGTAGTTCTTGCGTATGACTTCTTCCATGCCATTCAATGTTATTTCTAAACAATTTTACTCTCAGCTAGAAATACTATATCATCAGCAAACCACAGCATCTTTATCTTTTCCTTGCACTGTTACTCTGGATCTAAATTGTTATATACATTATTAACCACTTTACATAGAACTATTTCTATGTAAAGATTATAAAATTTCGGGTTGGGGAACATCCTTGACTTTTCTCATTTTTTATTACCGTTCCTTTCGATTATTATTTTCTGAAAGATCAGTTCGTCTATAAATGCCATCTCTATTGGCTTTTTCTTTAATATTTGCGGTTAATCGGACGGTTAATCTGAAAGCTAAAACTGCTTTCCTTGTCCCTATTATTTTCGTAAAACCAAACTGGTCTTCCCCTAACACCTCTTCCACTCTTTTCTAAATTTTTCTGTACAGAAATTTTTTTAAATTCTTGACGAATGAGTAGTTAACTAATTTTTGTTCACATTGTTGTTGTTGTTGTATTTCTCACATTTATCTGCTCCTGCTTTCTTTG
The DNA here is from genome assembly GCA_010016005.3 of Zanna intricata. NCBI lineage: Eukaryota > Metazoa > Arthropoda > Insecta > Hemiptera > Fulgoridae > Zanna > Zanna intricata. The sequence continues at coordinate 5,355 of JAAAKQ030508539.1, read as the reverse complement.
GTATCATGACAATAAAACTCTTTTTGAAGTCTGACGGAACTTCCTTTTTTTCGTAAATATTTTACACCAGCTTAATAATCTAAGCGTATAACCTATCTATAGCTTCCTCATCTACAATGCGCAGTAATTCTGCAGGTATTTAGTCTATCTAAGAAAACTTTCTCCCGTCAAAATCCTTTAATGCCTATTAAATTCAGATCTCAGTATTGTATCTTCCTTTACAATCTCTTCGACTTCCTCTTCTCCCTCTAACATCAGTTTCTAATTTCCTTCCTGTAACTCTTCGACCTATTCCACCCACCACCACCTATCAACCTTTTCTTTCGTATTTTAAATCGGTATACCATATTTATATAATAAATTATTAGATTTTAACTTTTGTACAAAATTTTCCTGTCGACTATTTTACCAATGATCATTTCTCTTAACCCCTTTTGAACATTTTTCTTTAATCCTTAATATATAAGATTGCTGTATACGATTAAATATTGGTTTATAAAGGAATGGTTATTTAGTTGTGATATGCTATTAATTGCTATCAAATTTTCCGGTTTAGGTTAGTAACTGGAGAAGTGAGGGGTTTGAGCATTAGTGTGGATTGACCAGTCCAATTGTGTGGATCATGTAGTATGCAGGTCACGTTCTGCAGTAGCACTTGATAAAATTTCACGTATGAAGCGAAACTTCTTGTCATTGGTTTGTGTTTTTTTTTTTGTTTTGTTTAATAAATTGAATATTATAAAATTTTATAATGGTTGATTTATCTGAAGATTCATGAACATATTGTGATCTAATTATTTTATCTATGCATTTGTATCCATTTTACCATTTGCATAGTGATTTATTTGTGATCTGACAATTTTACACTTATGTTTTTATGTTTATATATACGAGTGTATATATATATATATATATATATATATATATGATTCGGGTCACAATTAGCCAGAATTACATCAAATTCACAAAGAGTAAGTAATAATTGACTAACAGCGATCTTTCTATGATTGCTATCCAACATTATCACAATCTATTAAAAACTTATACAATCAATCTATTCAATAAGTTGTTTATTTATTACTCACATTAGCAATGAAAAATTTTTGATTTAAAAACAAGACGGCATTGATTATATATACATTTTTAATAAGCTTATTAGGCTTATGTCATCATCACAAAGTTCAATAATATTTTTGGCTATTTTGCATCACTGAAACCAGCAATTTAATTCTATATCAATGAATTTGAAAATTATCGAACAATGCAAAAGATTGAAGGTGCACTTAACATCCATATTAACAACATTGATTGATAAAATTACCGATGTCATTTTGATCTTGATATCGTTGAATAGAAGTGGGTGAGATGCTGACATCAAGAGCATATCGATATAATTTGTTCATAATAACATCTTACATGAATGTTTCAATGAAATACCGGCAAGATTTGTATACAATTAATGAAACGCAACTTCACAGTTATTCTAAGCATTGTTTAATCGAAATCCAAAGGAAGTTTTATGTCGACTGGAACCTATCGATAAAATAAAAGATCTGATTTTTACACACATTACTTCGTTGTATGAAAATTCAAAAATAATGCGATTTGAAATTACAATTTTCAATTATCACATCTTTCACCAGATCTATTACATATACACACATGTAATAATACCTATTACGTTACATATACACTTTTTAAAAATTCGATAAAGTTTATTTCACTAAGTTAAGATTTTTTTTCATAATTTTGTTATTGAATTATTATTTATTGTAACCATTTTTTTACAATAAAGGGTTAGTAATAATTATTAACAAATCAATATATTTCAATTAAAAAAAAATTTTTAAAATGGAAAAAAGAGATGTGCTTTCTCTTGTAAGATCCAAATTTTTTATTTTTTTTAATTAACATTTAATTTGGCTATAACTCTGGAACCAATTAAAGTAAGTACCACACATGATAGATTGTTGAAAAGCTCTCAATAAGGGCTTATTTAGCTGCAGTTAAGAAAAAGTTCCAAATACAAATGTTTTAGATTTTGGACTTTTCTTAACATTTTTGGTTCAGTTGACTGAAATCAAAATTGAAAGTGCAAAAAATAAATATTACAATAGTCCTAAATCCAAAATTTCAACATTCTACAGGTAATTGTTTTTTAGTACTGTGAGATACGTACGTACGTACGTCACGTGGAAACTATTCAAAATGAATATTTCCATTGAAATCTGAAAACCAATATTTTTCGCCATTACAATACTTCCTTGTATTTCGTATAAAAAATTAAAAAGGATTCATCATTATTACACACCAGAAATGAGAAAGGACGGTAAGCAAAGGGGAAATTAATTTATAATTTATAACTTCAATAATTAACAATTACTATGTTAATTATATTAATAGAATTAATTATGGGAAAATAATGGAGAAAATCATTATTTAAAAATTATTGCAAATGCTTCAAAGAAAGTAAAAGTACCTGTATTGTGTGTAACCTTATAATAACAACTGCTTTTGGATTTTTTTTTCCGGGGAAACGGTTTGCATGCAACATTAGTTGATAATTTAACAAAAAATCATCCCAGTAAAATTTTATATAACTTTATTAAATCGTGATACAGCATAATCAAATAAAAACGATTAAATTAACTGAAAAATGAGCTTTTTATCACAATAAAGTAGTGTCTCGCACAATTAAAATTCCACAAGCAAGGTATTACACTATGAATTATACTATCAATAGATTTAGCACCATGAAACATTTATATTTTTAAATCATGAAAAAATTACTTTTTGGATAGAATTTGCATTAAAAAATGAAGTTATAAATAAAAGTATGAAATATCAGAGCTTTCAACAAATTGAATTTTTCTGTCGGTTATAAAATACTTCAACATCTCTGAAGTAATTATTATATATAGATAAAAGGAAACTGTACTGACAAAAAAAAATTACTAACAATTCAGTTTTCATGCTATTCTGAAACACTATTAAACTCCTACGATAAATTTAAACTTGACTTTAGTTTGCGAGTATTAGACGAATCTTAATTCATTTAATTAACTAACCAGTACCTGCTTGTATCGATTAGTTAAGGTAAGAAACAATTTTTATATTGTTTGATAAACACTCTGTTGTTAAAGACTTGTTAGTTTTCCTTAGTTTGATGAATAAATTTGGACTAAACTAGCGGTTTATTACTTGTTTAATGGTCTAATAGAAAAAACTGTTCTTTAATCTGTTGTGTGAACTCGTAGGCCGCTTTTGATATTGAGACAACGGACAATAACAACTGATCGTTAATCTCTTATCTATTTTTAGCAGCTACAAGATGAATAACCATTATTATCTGTTGTTAACGTTGCACTCTAAATATTTTAAGCTGAACTTAAATACTAAAACCGTAATTTATTAGAACATGGAATCTATTACAAATGCCAATAAAGAAATATTTCTATAATAGAATAAAATTGCTTTGAGATGTGCACAAAATTTTGGCCCTTTTACAAAAATAATATAGTATTTTAACTGAAATTTCCTTAAGAGTTAAATTTATTAATCATAGCTTAATTATAAAACCCACCTGGTTGGTCTAGTGGTTAACGCGACATCGCAAATCAGCTGATTTCCAAGTCGAGAGTTCTAAGGTTCAAATCCTAGTAAAGATAGTTATTTTTATACGGATTTGAATATAGATCGTGGATACCGGTGTTCTTTGGTGGTTGGGTTATATAATTAACCACACTTCTCAGGAGTCTCAGGAGCCTGAGATTGTACAAGATTACACTTCATTCACATTCATACACACCATCCTCATTCATCCTCTAAAGTAATACCTTACGGTAGTTCCGGAGGCTAAACAGATAAAGAAAGCTTAATTATATAAATTGAGCTCAATTTACCTAATAATAAATAATTTCGACATTGATTTTTCAAAATAAAATATTTTATAAATCCATATTTAAAATTTAATAAAATAAATATTATAAGATCGGAAAAAAATTGTCACTTGACCGGCAGACGAGTTCATCTATATTTATTAGGTAATGAAATTATCAAATATCCTTTAACTACAGATAATTTAATCAAATAATAATAAAACTTTCATAAATGAATGATTTTTTTTAACTTCCAGGACCACCGTTATATATTTCTTCAGAGGATGGAGATGAATAAACTGTAGCGTGTGTGAAAAATGCCATGCCTGACCGAGATTCGAACCCGGGACCTCCGGATGAAAGCCGAGACGCTACCACTCCGCCACGGAGGCCGGCAATGATTTATCTTCTTTCTTTATCTGTTTAGCCTCCGGAACTACCGTAAGGTATTTCCTCAGAGGATAAATGAGGATAATGTGTATGAATCTGAATGAAGTGTAGTCTTGTACAATCTCAGGTCGACCTCTCCTGAGATGTGTGGTTAATTGAAACACAACCACCAAAAGAACAACGGTATCCACGATCTATTATTCAAATCCGTATAAAAATTTTTATCTTTATTAGGATTTGAACCTTAGAACTCTCGACTTCGAAATCAGCTGATTTGCGATGTCGCGTTAACCACTAGACCAACCCGGTGGGTAACCTATCTTACCTGTCCGTATCTTAACTTTCCGTTAAAAAGCCTCTACTAGCCACAATGCAACTAAACTGATATCCTGAAATTCGTAGTAAGAGCAACAAGATTAAATAAATCATTTACGTTTTCAGATTGTAAAGTTCCAATTTCTCATTTATCCTCAAATGATTTGGTACTGACAAAAAATTAACTTATTTTCAAAGTAGAATTTTATATTGCGCCTAGACTGTTGCGCTTATAGTGGCGTTCATCTAAGGTTATCATTATAGAAATTGCAAGCGAAGTTTACAACTACTTATAACGGAGGAATGACACACAACACTACAACAATAATCTTTGAGACACCATCCGGAACGGTCTTCAACAAAATGATTATAATTAGTGGGTCAGAATTAACACACTTAATGAATTGCATGAAACCGTACTATATTTATTTTAAAATGGCGATGTTACCAATATATTTTTTTTAAATATTTTCAAGAATATATAAAAACTTCCTCTCTATTTTTCTGTTTAGCCTCCGGACTACCGTAAGGTATTACTTCAGAGGATGAATGAGAATGATGTGTACGAATGTGAATGAAGTGTAGTCTTATTCTATAGTCTGAGAAGTGGTTGACCTGAGATTGTACAAGAGCACACTTCGTTCATATCATCTTCATTCATCTTCTTTTTGTTTTTTTTTGTTTACTTCCAGTACCACCGTTAGGATTACATAAGTGGATGATATGAATGAACCCACCGGGTTGGCCTAGTGGTTAACGCGACATCGCAAAT
>JAAAKQ030508506.1:0-19881 GCA_010016005.3 Zanna intricata | reverse complement strand
GCGATAGATACTGTTGATATGATTACTGACACCACCAAGCAGAAAATATCAGCAAAACCTGCTACTGCAAAACACACAGAGCTAAAGAAGTGTCGAAAAAAACCAAATTCGTTGCTCCGACAGTTAGCCATACGGAGAGGAGAGTGTGGTGAGAACGCACAAAGAGACTGAGTGTAGTGGTCCAATGGAGGTGGAAGAGAAAGATGAGAAATCTTCAGACGTAGATGCTGCAATACATGCACCTACAGAGCCTCCAAAAGCACAAAGAACTTTTACAGAGAGAGCGGGCCAACCGTCCCATATTTCAATCTAGTAGCCGAAATAAGAAAGACTATTAGTGAGTGTCTAGAAACGGCAAGAGTGCCAAGTTTACCAGCCTCACAACCTAACGTCTCGACTGATGTTAGTAGAAGAGCATCATTCACATCTGAAAGAGATAACGATGACATGTCTGAGGCCTCAGAAACACTTTCATCATAGGTAGAGGCCATAAGACGAATGGAGAAAAAATCTAAGAAAGGCTGGCCAAAAGGAAAACCTAGGAAGTAAAGTGGCGGCAGACATGAAATTCAATGAGTAGAGTTTTTATTATGATTATGGAACATCTAAGAAAAATTTTTCTTTGATTACAAATAACAAGTTTAACTTTTCTTTTCCTTTTGAGTAGAAGGGGCTGATGACCTGAGTAGTCGATGCCCCTAAACTTCCAAAAAAATAAACATAACCAAAGAGAGATTAGGAAAAATCTATTGTATTGTATTGTTTTTAAAGTCATTGTTATGTTTATTCCTATAAATATAATCGAAAATTGAATTTTTAGTCATTTTTTGTTTATTATTGTTCCTGTTATTAGTGGGAATCAGTGAATAATTCTTGTTATGATTGCGAATATGGCCCTTATCATACACATCAACAAAAGGCATACAAAAGGATTAACATTTTCAAGAAGGTTATCAAACTTTTTCCAAACAATAAATATAATCATAAAGAACATTAATAAGATACATAATGGCAATCTTAGCAACAAAAAAGTATGAGATCAGACTATAATGATTACACCAAATATTACAATGACTAGACAGACTAGACAAAGAATGTACTGCTGTAGATTATGTAACTATTCTTTTTAAAACATAGCCCCATCTAGGAAACAGTCCCATAGTCTAAATCTAGGAAACATAATATGTTTTTCAGATTTAAAAAAAATATATATAATCAGTAATTTTAAGAGGTGGAAAAAAATTATTTACTCTCCTACAGAAATCATCAAAAGAAACTAACAACACAATTACCTATTTATTTTTATATTAGTAAACATTGAAAAGTAAAATTTACTGTGGCCATTGATTTAGTTTCTACTCGGATTATTTATTTTTTACTGTTTATTTTTTTCTGACAATAATCAAGCAGCTTTGCTACAAAATATACATGTGCACATGCGTTGTATGTGTGTGTGTGATTTTTTTTTTAACGAAAGATGCAAGTGAAGTGATCAGTAATGTTAAAATTTGTTTTAACATCACTATTTACACAAGGATTTAATAATAAACTTTCTGTAAACTAATCAATCAACTAAATATACAATTGGTTTCATTAAATGACATTTGGAGTTTCTAAAATTACCGAAAAACATTGTAAGAAATGATTTCATACATATGGTATCGTTTATATACTCATCACTGTTTTTCTGTGCAACAACACAAATAGTAAGATTGGTCTATGAAGATGAAGAATTGGACAAAAATGATTAATTCTTTATATTTGATTGATTATTTTGATTTGGTAGAAGATCAGTAATACTTTTAAATTCTAATCTTAATTCTACACTTTGATTACTTTTCCAGTCTTACTTCTATAACTATTAACTAATTCCCAATTAAAAATTTCTAAAATGTCATTTCCTAAAAATTCTAAAATGTCATTCTAAAATGTTCATTTCTAAAATGTCTAAAAGGTTGAAAGTAGCATTATTTAAATGCTTTTAGATATATCTTATTTTTTTTTTGGAAGAAATCATTTCAGCATCTAAGAAATTCATTGCCATGATCACATCTTTAAGTCTATGAATGTAACTAGGGAGAGAAATTTTTTTAGAAAAAACCATGGTTAAAAAATTATTTTTAACTGGAAAAACTTCATCTAAATGCTACATTAATTTACTCCTTTGTTTCTTTTTCCCCAATTTCTAAACCTAACCTATAACATCTCTATTATTAGAAATTAGTTTTACCTTTTGTAAGAAGTGAGACCCAGCTTTAGTTGAAAATATCTCTGCCACTACTATGTTGATTTTGTACAATCCTCTGCAAGAATAGTATAATCACTTAGTATAAATCAACCAGTAGGAGTCACCAATTTACTGAGCACTGTAATAAGGATGCTATGCTTGCTAACCCACACCGTCATACAATCTAATAAGAAAAATACTCTCATCTTGTAATGTGCTGTAGATTATGTCCTCAAAACTTCACTGATGGACTGAATGATCATTACAGTTGGTAACATAAATTGTAATATATTGATACTAATATAATATTCCAACCAGAATGCAGGATAAAATGTGATACTTTTAAACTAAAATTGAGGTGTAACACTGGCAATAAAAAATTGATTATTTTAGCCGCCACATCATTTACTACAGGACTACTAATATACTGTTCCAGCACTACAAATTTCTGAAATATGAGCATAAAGATGAAAACGACATTATTAATATGTAAAAGGTTTAATGTAAGTTGAAATAAAGAGATTTTAAAATAAATGTGAATAAAAATAAACATATTGCAAATTGTAATTAGAAAAAGAATCATGTTGGTTTATTGTGCAATGAGTCAATAGATATTTACCTAATATTCTGTGTAAAAGAAATCAAACTGTTCAATAAAAGTAAATGTAAGATCATTGCCAATAACTGAAGAAGATGTATCAAATTTTCAATTAAAATAACCACCGAGTAAAAGAACAGAAAAGTACATCAAACCAGTCAAATGATTAATGAAAAAAACACAATTTGTAAAAATCATTGTACTAGACATAAGAATAAACATACAAATGATAAATTTCTTCATCAGAAACTGAATAACCATCAAAAAATTAATTTATCAATAAGTTCATATTGTATATTTACAAAGAAACATGAAAAATAAACTAATTATAATTTTTAATATTATATGAACACTTCTATTTCTGTCAAAATAATTTTTATTATATTTTTTAACTTTCAATGTTAAAGTTAAACAAATTCTTGCGCAGTATTGTGCAAGAAGACCAAATTTCATTATTTTATTTTGAATAATTTTTTGCAAGAAATATAAAAAACGTAAATTAAATGAGAAAACTAAACAGGTATAATTTCTATTTTTATGTAATATTAAAACACAAAACATATTTTTTGCTTATAAGAAAATTAAATTTTATTATAACTGTAATTTGATAAAATAATGAGCAGATCTTGCATCAAGTTTCAACTCACTGCATAAGCACATATAAAAAATACACCAGCACAAAGTGACATGACTTTGTAGTAGTGCATTTTTCATATGAAAGTCTGTTGTTGATCTCAAATTGAGCGTTACAGAACAACTCAAACAATCTTCATCAAATTTTCAGATGCACAACTTAGATACACTATTACAGCACATGTAAATTTCAATAAAATTGATCAATAGTTTTGGAGCTCATCGAGCCACAAAATTTTATGTATGACTGATACTTTCATAATCCACATGCCCCAAAACGTAAAGAAAATTCATTTTCATTTCTCAATCCCACTATGCAACTGAAAAATATATTTCAAATTGAGATGATTATACTGTTTGTTATCAACATTAAATTGAGTGAAAATCAAGAATGACTCAACCAATCTTCATCAAATTTTCACGAGTATATAACTTAAGATACTGTAATACAGCATATCTAGATTTCAATGAAATTGATCTAGTAGTTTAGCAGATTTTCAAGCCACAAATTTTATGCATAGGTCTACTGGTTGATTCAAAAAGGACAACTATAAAAATTTATTTAGATAACTTGCAGAGTTGGTTGAGATCTTACTTAATAACAAAACACATCAAGTTTTGATTCACATAGTTCATTAATACTGAATACACCCACCAGTGTTGTTAAAAATAGGTACATTTACTGGTGTGGAATGCACCTGCTGTGTGTTTTAGTTTCACAGTTTTGAGTCAGCAACTGCAGTTCAATGTAATTTTCCTTATGGTGGGGAGCCTCTTGATAGGCATATAATTTTACACATGGCACCAAACCTTTGTTGAGACAGGTTGTTCTTCTAAAACATACAAAATCACCAGGATGCCCGCACATCCCTGAAGCTGCTGTGGAATAACTCAGAGAAAGCTTTGCATGTAGCCTGAAGAAATCAACTCAGCATGCGTCATATGAGATTGGCATTCCACAAACAACTGTTTGATACATATTACATAGATTATTGGCCTTCAAGCCATACAAATTAACTATGGTTCAACACATTACAGATTGATAGTGTCTCAGCCTTTCATCCGGAGGTACCAGGTCTGAATCCCGGTCAGACATGGCATTTTCACACACGCTACAAATCATTCATCTCATCCTCTGAAGATATACCTAACAGTATTCTGGAGGTTAAGAAAAAAAAACACATTACAGATGATGACAAAGTTGCTCAGCTGTAGTTTTGTGTGGAAATACTGAATAGAACAGATGATACAGTTTTAGACAATGTAATTTTTATTGATGAGTCGTTACACATCAGTGGCAATGTGAACACCCACAACTGCCAAATATGGGATAGCGAAAACCCTCGTGAAACTTTGCAGGACATTCATAATTGCCTTAAGGTCACTGTTTTTTGTGCCCTAAGCAATCAATTACTGTACAGCCTGTTCTTCTTCCAGGAGGCAACTGTAAATGGTATTGTTAATCGGGACTTGCTTTAAAATTTTCTTTTTTCTGTTACACAATGATGATCAAGATGGATGCCATCACTATCAGCAAGACAAGGACCACCTAGAAGTCTGTGGTTTTCTTGATACTAGATTTCCAGGATGGTGAATTAGTTGTGAAGGTCTAATTGTATTGTATGACCACCTCGCTCCCCAGATTTGACCCTGTAGATATTTTCTTGTTGGGTTTCAATAAAGATCAGGTCTATGTACTAACTCTGTCTGCTGAGATATTAAATTAAAACTGCTGCAGCAGAGGTAAAGCTGACTTGCTGGAAACGGTCAGGAATGAAATCGACTTCAGAGGGATGCGTGTCACATTACAAATCGAAGCCATATCAAACCAAATTGAATGATGATAATTTGTAAAAATTATTCCTTACCAATAGGCAATTACAGATAATATCTCAACAAAATTTATTTATTTTCTGGCTAGATTTAATAAATTACATGGGCTAGTCTTTTCATCTTTGTGATTTTTCATCCATTTATTTATCTATTTACAAGTTTCATAGTAATAAAACTGTAAATTGAAAACTGACGTTTTACTGATTTATGTTGGTTCTGCAAATTTATATAACTCAACAGCTGGTTTTCCTTAAAACCTAAAGGGCAGAATCTATAATTTTGCTGTGTTTGAACTCTTTATTCATTCAATCTCACTCAGCTGGTTAATCCTGTATAAAATTATTATGATTGATTTTCTTGAACATGTATTTCATAATACATGTTTAGTTCATACATTATCAATATTTTTTTTTTTTTAGATCAATAGAGTACTAGATGATCCTATAATCAGGAGACCATATAGCATCAATCTATACCTATCTTTTTCTGTTTAGCCTCTGGAACCAGCATAAAATATTACTTCAAAGGCTGATATGTTTGAATATAAATGAAATATAATCTTATAGTCTCAGGTAAACCATTCCTGAGATGTATGGTTAATTCAAAGAACACCGGTATCCATGATCTAGTATTCAAGTCCATAACTGGGATCCATTACTAGGATTTGAACCATAGAACTCTCAACTTTGAAATCAGCTGATTTGCAATGACAAGTTCACCATTAAATCAACACCAACAACAAACATTCCTTATTTATAGAACTTTCTATTATTTATGATTCAAACATGTTTGAGCCAGAATAATTAACTATACAATAAAAATGACAGTTATTCTCACTAAAATTATAAGGACAAAATTCTGCAATTCTGCATAGAGGATCATACATGTCAACATTACCCAAAAAAGCAGATTCCTACTTGCATGACTGCAAAAGATTACACAAAGAGCATATGTTTGACAGTATTAGATGGAAAGAGATAGTTCCAAGGAAAAAATATTGATATTTTCAATGGACAAGATGTCTCTAGAAGCATTTCTAATTGGTTTGTTAATTGATGATCATATGATAAGGTAGGGTTTATGCATAAACCGACTTTTGTTAAATACTGGTTTTCAAATTTTAACTTTTTCATGAACTGGTTTCAAATTTTTACATATAAAAAACAAAACATATTTACAACATAAAATAAAAGTTTTTAATTTTTTTTATTTATAAAAATTCAAAAATACAAAAAAGGAAAACATAAGGTACATATAAGTAAATACATAAAATTAGATTTTTTTTTAAATTAAAAAAATAATACCCTTAAAAATCATGAAATTAACAAATGATTTATATTTATGTAAATTATTATTTTATTTCTTTCTTTCTCTGACAAAATATGATTTCAAAAAGCAAAGAACATCAATAGATTTATTGCTTAGTCATGTCCTTATTTTGGAATACAAGAAACAGAAAAAACTTGCTCACTTGCTACTGAACTGGACTTAATTGTCTTTAAATCATTAAATAATAAATCTAAATTTTTGTTCTTATATCTGCAGTCTCTAAGACCAAAAACTCCTTAATGTTTGAAGGCTAGAGGAAGTCACTTCTTTAGGTTCTTGTAGATATTTATTCATGCTACTTCCACAGCATTTTTTATCATAGATGTCTTGATTTCCTTCTTCGTCACTTTTTTAACATCCCATTCATCTTCTGTAGAATAATCTTCATAATATCTATCCAAATAGCTTAATAATGTCAGTTTTTGTACTTAATGGAAGAAATTTACTAGAAGATGTTGTCCATACAATCTGTGAATTTTGTAAATAGAAGAGAAGTGTTACTAATCTTGTGTGTCTTCTTTCTTCAATTTTTTTTTTTAGAGAGTAATAACTAATTTCAGTTTTTTTAAATTTTTTAATTCACCAAAAAAAAAAAATTAAAATATGCCTTCACTTGTTAATACATATGCATCTTTTCTGCCGAAGGCTTCAGCCTTCGATAATTGGTAAATCTATATTAACTGTATGATGAATTTTATTAATTACAGCACACTAGCCAACTTGTTTTGTCTAATGAGCTGTAAAGTAAAATTAATATAAATTGCTTCAGAAATATATTACAGCTGAATTTCAGACAGAAAAATTAAAATGCAGCAAAAAATAAAATTTATATTTTATTAGATTTTAAGAATTTTAATCTACGTTTGACAGCGTTTACATCTAATCTATTTTTACAAACAAACTGCCCATGAATAAAGGCAACTGGTATCTCATATCTGTAAAGTTTTTTATATTGTTTATTTTTAGCATCTGTTATATCTACAGTTTCTATTAACAAATTATCTTTAAAAACCTTTTGAAGATTTAATTTAAATTCATCACAAAGCATACAATCTTTTTTTGTAAACAGTCTCAGCTTTGGAACACCAATCAGTTCTTCCTCTGCACTAAAAATAACACATTTAAGTACAATAATTAATGAAAATAAACAAATAAATTAACGCACATATTTATATACAAGGATAGTAAACAATATTAAGATATATTAATTATCTTTTCTTAGCATTAAATTTTTAGGTAAAAAATTATGTATGTACATTATAAATATAATTTTTCATAAACCTCATCAATCTCTCTAAAATGTAAATGGAACATGTCTGAAGTTGAAATAGAAAAATAGCTTGATCTGAAAAAGTTTGAATGTCTACTTCTTTCTATGCTTTAGAGCTTTGAAGAGTTGAAGAAGTGGAAATTAAAAAAAAAATAATAATAAAAAGTAGTAATCATTTTTTTGATAATTTTGGTGAAAATAGGATGCCTAGGAAATCTGGTTATGTTGAAAGAATGTAAGTTAAAGCTACAAGTATATATAAAGCTACACAGTATTCCAGTGTGTTGTATTTCACCATAATTAGATCATACTCAACATTTAAAGGTCATGACATCTCAACTACTTTTAAGTATAATTTTTCCTCAACTATATATATATGTAAAATGTAAACTTTCTAAGTTAAATTAATTAGGATATTAATTTTATAGTCTTTGGTCTAAAGTAACCTTACTGATGAATAGAAGGCTAGAACTTTTATGTATAGACACTAATATTAAGAAAATTAACATAATACCAACTGTAACTGTGCTGTTCAGATATTTGACAGTTATTCAAAATAATATAACTACAAATGAGTTGTCAGTACTTCTTAAGTATTAAAAATTAATACACTACATCAAATATGGAGCAACTTGTAAAAAAATCAATTATAAGGGCCATTCAATAATTAATGAGACAAACTGATCTAGAGAAAAAACATTTTATTTAATGACAATGAAATTTGCATTCTTTTCAGCACAGTCTACAACAAAATTTAGACACTTGTCCCACCATTCTATGAGCTTACTGATTCTTGCATTCTTTACCTTGCTGTAAGAACTATTTGTGTATTCCTTCATTACTGCTGAACTTCTTGCTGCATAAAGCCTTTGAGAGGGCCAAACAAATGAAAATTAGAGAGGTTGAGGTCTAGGCTGTAAGGAGAATAAGGCATCACCTCCCATCCCAACATCTTGAGCATTTATACAGTTCTCTGAGCAATGTGGGGTTGCAAGTTATCATCCAAGAGAATCACACCTTTTGAGAGTACACCTGGACATTTACACCTTATCCCAGGTTTCACTTTCTATTGGACCTATTTACAGTAGTACTTACTGTTCACGGTATGTTGTGCTTCTATTATAGTCATTAAAGATTGAACCTTGTAAGTCCCACAAGACTGTCAACATCACTTTACTAGCTGATGTATGAGTTCTGACATTTTTTTTGTTGGGCGAATCTGGATGATTCCATTCCAAGATTTTACCGTTTGGCTTAGGGCTCAAAATGGTATATTAACATTTCATCACAAATTATTATATGATCTAAAAATCATTACCTTTTGCTTCAAACCATTCTTTGGGCTCAGAACAAATTCAAATTTGGGAGCTTGAGTCAACTGTCTTTGAACCCATCTTCAACATGTTCTGCAATAATTCAGAATGTCATGAATAAACTGTGGTTTAAACACTTTTCATCATACTGTTTCAAATTTCTTGAGTAAATTTCCACTAGTTTCATTCACACCTTCTGATAGAAAAATTTTAATCACTGAATGTTGTTCTTCCAGTGTATACATTTTAAGCAAAGTTGAAATTCTGAAATCAACAAAAAAGGTTATTGCTTATATTAATTGACTGAACAGTTGATTAGATGTGTTCCTAAGGTTGCCAACTTGATCCTTAAATTGTTTTATTGTCACTGAATCAATTGGTTTTTCTCTATGTCAATTCATCTCATTAATTATTGAATTTTTCTCATAGTAAAATATATTTGGTTATTGTGAGGAACAACCCAAGCAGACATTATAATTATGAACTGAAATTATACAATTTAAAGAAAAGCTGTCAACCCAACAAAACAGATGTAAATATCATATGATACAAAATAATTTGGTGTTTTACAACATAAATGAAGTAGTTAAGGAAACCTGTGCTGATATAAATTATTACTTTTAATCTTTATAAATATATTCTTAAGCTAAAACTAAATGATTCTCTCAATTCTATCAAAAGGTTAGGCAAAAGAGTTGGAAAACTGCCACCAGTGCTTTTATCACATATGAGAATATCAAACATTAAAAAAGTAAATACTTAATTATACCAAAAATTAAAGGACAGTAAAGTTTCTGACCATACAAAAATAGCAGCTTGGAGAAATGGATTAATGATTTATAGGAAATACCATAAACATGAGGAAGCAATCACTTTAAAAAGGAGAAAGGGGAATGAATATATAAAAAGAAACTAGAATCCAGAAACAAATGGAGTTAATAAATACAAAATAAAGTTGTTCGTAAAATGTTACCAAGGATCATCATAGATGTAGCTGTCTTCTACTTGTCCTTCAATGGAGTCAGATAATAAGGAAAATAAGAATTTATTGTAAAAATATTACATTATAAATGCAGAGTTCATAAAAAAGCAAGTAATATTGAATTCAAAAAATTCCTTCAAAAATATGTTTTCTTTTAATTTGAGATACATCTTGAGGATATTCAAGATGTCCAATGGTAAGATTTAAATTTGAAATGATCATGTCAAGGGATATGAGGATAGAGAGTTCACATTTATAGACACTCAGGGTTCATCATTCACTGACTTATGGCATTTATGGCTCAAGTAATAAAACATCACTTTCTTTGGTATCTGTAATAATATTTTCTCAGATCACTGTCTGCTGGTTATAGGTATAGTATTGTAGAGACTCAGCCACTGTTATAAAAATTTAAGTGAATTCCAGAAAATATAAACAGATTTCAAACAAAAAAAGAACAAAGATAAAAGTAGTTGGAAAACTACCATTGTTTTTTGAAGGTTATTGCAGCTAGCTAACAAAATACTGACAGAATTTTTTTTGGAAAAAAATTATAACACAAATATGGTTCAGTTTTGCATGTTACAAAGTATACACAAAAGTCTTCATGTTACTAAGGTTATATAGGAAAAAAATTCTGGCTTCATAAAACAGAAATACGAGAGGGACACTCAAAAAATTATCTACCTACCTTAGAAAGACTGTTGGTGGAGAGGTAGTGTTATTTTTTATTTTTCAATATAGGTCCCTTGCACTTCCACAAACTTACTCCACTTAGCCTCCATAATGCCACATAAAAAAAAAATTTATCTTGCTCTGCAAAATACCCTGAAACAGCTGCTTTCAATTGATTATCATCATGAAAACATTGACCCCTGAAGGTTTTGCTTGAGATTCCAGAACAAAAAAAAATCACTGGGGGCCAGGTCCGGACTGTAAGAAGGGTGAGGAAGTTCTTGAAATCCACAGTCCCTCAAAGTTTGCTTGCAACATGTAATGATGGAGTGGACTGGAGCATGTCATGCAAAAGCAAGACACCTTTGGTTAGTTTCCCCTCACTGGTTTTCCTTTATTGCTGCTCATAACTTATGAAGGTACTCAACGTAGACATTACCAATGATAGTTTACTGGTGTGCCATGTGTTCATTCAACAAAACCCCTTTACTATTCTAGAAAATTGTGGCCATGATCTTCCTAGCTGAAGGCTGGGACTTGGCTTTGGCCATCATTTCCGTTCATCATCTCCGTTACCACTGTTAAGGTATATCTTCAGAGGATGATATGAATGAATTGTAGCGTGTGCGAAAAATGCCATGCCTGACCGGGATTCAAACCCGGGACCTCCGGGGGATCCTTTGTGTTTCCACTGCAAGGACTCTTGTTTGGTCTCAGGATCCCAGTAATAAACCAATGTTTTATCACCAGTCACCAATCTGCTGAAAACATTTGTAAGATTCCTTCCACACAACTGCATGTTCTCCGCACTCAATGCACACAAGATTGCTTCTGATGTGGTGTAAGGTTTCATGGGACCATTGGGAATTGACCTTTGTCATGTGTAAATGGTTATTAAGTATTGTTATAATGGTTACTTCGAACACCCCACATTCTGTAGCATTTACTACAACTTTAACATGCCTGTCTTCCATAATCAATCTGTCCATTTTCTGGCGGATATCAGGTATAGTTGCTTCCATAAGTTTCCACTGTGAGGATCATCTTCATTAGCTTCCCTGTCCCACTTAAATTGTTTGGACCAGAATTTCACTTGGTATTGTGAAGGCACATTATCACCGTACACAGTCACCATCTTACTAATAGATTCCTTTGAACATTTCCCTACTCTGGCTAGAAACTTTATGACAATACATAACTCATAACACCCCTAGGTAAATAATATTCTGAGGGCCCCTCATATCTAACTTATAATAAGAAGTAGAAAAAATTATACAGAGTAAAAAGAAAAGTTATTAGAGAATACGTACAAGTGCGATAAATTTTTTTTAAGATTTTAGGGATTTTAAGGGCAACAATTAGAAATGGGGGAAATAAAGTTAAGCAAGTGCCTTCCTTCAAGTACCTGGGGTGCATCATTAAGGAAAATATGAAATGTGATCAGGAAGTTAAAGTACGAATTGCTAGGGCAAAGGAAGCATTCACCAAAATGAGGAGAGTGCTGTGTAGCAAACTAGATCTGCGACTAAGGAAAAAACTTGCAAAATGTTTTATGTGGAGTGTGGCCCTTTATGGGGCAGAGATATCGACAATTAGGAAGAAGAGAAGACTGGAGGCTTTTGGAATGTGGGTTTGGAGAAGGATGAAAAAGGTCAGCTCAATGGAGAGAGTTCAGAATGAGGAGGTTCTTCGTAGAGTGGGAAAGAGAAGGGGCTTATTGAAGAAATAAAAAGAAAAAATGCAATTGGTTGGCTGAGACATGACTGTCTCCTGGTGACAGCGTTGGAGGGATTTGTAACAGGGAGGAAAGCAAAACGTCAGAAACAAATGAAGCTGGTAGACAACATAAAAAGGGAAGGGAGTTACTACAAAATAAAAATAATGGCACAGAATCGAGCAGAATGGAGGGCGGCCATGTAAAGACCAGCCTTTGGGCAGAACACTACTACTAAGGATTTTGGAAAGTAAAATATAATATTGCCAGTAATTTTTGGAATAGATATCATTTCAAGACACCTCTCAATAATGTTAAGAATATAGTAAAATAAAATATCTAAAGTTAAGTTAAGAATATAGTAAAATAAAATATCTAAAGTTAAACCCAGTAATGTTAATGAAAAATTGGATGTACCAGCTTGAATGACTGAAGAAAATGGTGAAAGATTCCAAGAATAATAGGACACCAAATGAGTACTATTTATGAGCTGTATGAAAATGTTTTTTTGGAAACATTATTAAGTTTTTATAATAAATTATTTGAGGGAAGTAAGATATCAGGAAATTTTAAGGCAGTCTTTAACAAATTATGTTTGATAAATTAACATTTGTTTAATACCAAAGCTAGCCAATTTTATGGAGCACAGGTACGAGGAGTATCAAAATATAATAGCATCAAATCCATACATTCAATGTTTTAATTAATGAATGGGAAATTTAATTTACATTAAGATTAATCGGCTTTCAATTTTCATGTTTACCTTGAAATCGCATTTATATTACATACAAAGGTATCACAGTTTATCTTAAATCAAGGTAAAAAAAAATCTTTCTGTTGAAACAGTGGTGAAAGAACAACTGATACCAGGAATGGATTTCTATTACAAATTATGTGTTTTTTTTTTTCAAGTACTATGCAGTTGGGAATTTCAAAGTAAAAGACATTCTGAATAAAATTAGAGAAGGTAGAGTAAATCAGATTAAAAAGATTGAATACAAAAAGTTGCCTATTAAACAAAGAGTTAAGTTTTAATATTGATTATCTTAACAAGGCTGCTTCAAACAGTGAAGTGAATATTCAAAGCAAGAGTGGAGTCTCTTATGAATGAATGAATGAATTATTAGTCTCTTGTTTGTGTGCTATGCAATTTGTCGGAGGGATAGATATTGTCCATTTCATATCAATGTTTTCTATTTTAACAGAATTCCAGAAAAGATTTTTTAATAAAAAGTATTCTCAGTCAAAATGATCTAGATGGCATTTTAAATGGTAGTAGCTGGATTGAGTTAACATTAAATTGTAAATAGAAATATGAATGGCCAATGAAGTTTAATGATTAAAATGTTTTTAGTTTTTGTTTTATTATATTATTTCATTTTAATTTTTGTGACTTTTATTTATTGTTTATTTTTTGTAATTTACAACAAGTTGTTCTGCTATGAATATCAAACAAGATTTTTTTAATAACATTTTAGAAAGTGTATTGTAATAATTGTAGGTAATAACTGCTCATCTACTTTTTTTTACAATGCATTATTTCCTGTGTGGAATTAATTACTACTACTTTTTCTTTAATCTCCGGAACCACAATTAAGTATATCGTCAGAGGAATGAGATGAATGAATTGTAGTGTGTGTGAAAAATGCCATGTCTTACTGGAATTCGAACCTGGGACTATTATTATTATTATTATTATTATTATTATTATTATTAGTAGTAGTAGCAGGTTCAGCCATAGTAATCTAAAAAAACTCTTCTCTTTTTTAAGTTTCACTAAATAAATATTGTAGTGTGTATTTTTGTGAAAGCAGTCAACTGACAAGGCAAGTGATGTTAAATTGAATCTTTATAATAACCTTCCTTTTTCATTACTCATATGTTAAATAAAAAATGTATTACTTCTTATTTGTTGCATATAAGTTGTATTTATGTTGTATTATTATATTTTTGGTAACACCTTCTAACAGCATCACACCAAAAGAATTGTCAAAGTAGTTATTTTTGTTTAATTCTTTTTTGTAACTAAATTAACTTTATTATTATTCTTAAATAAAAGTACTAAGTAGTATGTGCCTATTAATGACAATCAGATCGGCGAAGATATTAATGAAACTGAAAGAGGTAGTGTGACTAGATTTAACTTGATTCACTTTTAAATATATCCTGTTTTAAGGCAAAACATGGCCAGAAAAGTTCATAAAATAAATATCCTAACTGAAATAATAATTAATTTTAATTATATAGATAAGTTATAGCTAACATCTTGAATTTATTTTTTCACAGACTGGACTTGATTTGTTCACAGCTGGTCAGACTACAAAGATGGTGAAACAAATTACAATAACAATAAACAAAACCACATATGTAGCTCAAAATTTTTAAAAGTAATAATAACTGATAAGATGCAATATTATTATACTTCAGCTTGTTTATGCTCATTATAAACAAATATGTTTTAAACAAATACATTTTTTAAAAGCTTCCATTAAAACTTAATAAATTTGATTAATGGTAAAATATTTGTTTTCCCATCAATTGAGATAGTGTTACTCATACAGCATTGTCTTCCCAAAAATATAGTTACATTAAATCATCTTATAGTCTTTCTAGTGATTGTGATAGATGTGCAGCATCTGATGTACTAGTGGCATTGTACAGAATTGCTTTGTCTGACTGCAGTGATGTTTATGAGACTGTGAGATGAACAGATTAAATATGCCATTTGTAGGGTTAAATATAACCTACAATTCAGTGGGCTTGGGATGGTAATCTGCAATAGTATATTAGACTTGGTAAAAAATGAAACTGGTAACTACTTCACTTCTTCTAGCAAGCCAGGCATGAATTTGTTATTTTTGAAAATGACTATGCAATTTTTTAAGCAACTACATACTGTTTGTCAAGCTACCAACAATCGTTTGGTTAAAGGATGTAATACAGATATAATTATTTATTCTTTATAATTGTTAGCCCCACAATACATTTTTAAAGGTTAACCTGTAAAAATGTATGATTGTTTCAAACAGTTAACAGTATATTTCATTGTCTGAAACTGTGGAATAATTACTTGCACAGGATGCATTTTACTGAAAAAAAAGTTTCACATTTCAGAGGAAAAAAAATGTTATAAGTTTCCTCTGTTGAAATACAAAGGAAAATATAAGAGATTGAAACACAATATTATGTCAACAAACTATTTTTTCTTTTTCAAATAAAATAAATATTTATAAGGATTAATTTGGAAGGAACTGAAAAAGCTACACATTACTAAAATGTATAAAACAAGTATTAAATACATTTATTACAAAATTTAACAAAACAGATTACACATACAAAAATAGTTCACATTTGAAATGCAATCTTATACCCGAGCATGTTCTTTATTTTATAAATAAACAATATCATCTTACATGAATTCTATTACAACCTTACAATTAGTGGTACAAAGTTTTAAAGGAAATTTTAAAATTGGATATTAAGTTAATTAAATCCACTAGTATACCCTAAATATACTGATGTAATAAAAAAAACACAGTCAGACTCATTTAGTAAATAAATAAAAAGTTTTCATAAAGGTATTAATAATTTATAAAAAAAAAAAAAAATAAATAAAATATTATTAACGAATATATGAATAATATATATAAAAAGGAATAAAGAAAGGCATAATAAATTTCAAAAACACAACACATTTTTCAAATTATATTCTGCAAAAAATTAAGATGTTTCTGAAAAATCATAAAACTAATAAGTTCCCTTTCAAACATAATTTTTAAATTTAGAACTAAACAGATACTCATATTACCTTTCAATTTATAGAAAACTAACTACATATACGTCTTTAACATGCTAACATAGCTATAATAAAACAAGTGCATAGTTTTCTCCTAAAATAGATAATAATGGAAGCTTAAAAAAAAAAAAATTAACTGAGTTAACATTTTACCCTGAAATCCATCAATAGAATAAAGGTTTGGATATGCCAGGCACCAAATTAACCATAATCTTCATAAAGATTCTATTCTTACTTTTACAAGTTAAAAATAATAATTCAAAATTTCCAATTTCAAACAGGGAAGCAAAATACTTTTTTTCATTCGGTAAAAAAATAACTAAACACAATTTACAAATTATTTTTTAATTAATAATAAACCTTTGCTAGTATGATCATATTAATTAATCTGTATAGACAGATATCAAATTGCTATTCATGTTAGTCATACCATTCCTGAACAAATATGACAACACCTTTCATATATTTATATACATATATTATATATTTTTTAAACATTTTTGTAATAATAAATTTTTCTTATCAAAATTTAACATGTTTTTTTTCATCTATGAGAAATGTAGTTATTATATTTTATGTATTTTTTTTTTAAATTATGCTTGACTGTACAAGTATATAATGTAATTTGAACTTTTAATTTTGTTATTTGTATGATATCTGAAATCACTGTACATTGTTTAGACTATATTTTATTTATTTATTGTAACTTATTCACAATTATTTAAAATTTATTTATTATAAATGAAAAAATATCATACAAAACAGAATGTAATTCAGGAAATAGCAAAATAATTCTAAATAAACTATATAAAGGATTAGACTGGACAATAATTCTGTGTATAATAAAAAGAGTGATGATAATTTAAGAGATTAAAAATTATAACAAGGCATTATTAGAGAAAAAATAATACAACGATCACATAACGTGTTATAAATAATAACCTGGTAACATAAACTGATTAATAATCTAAACCAGCTATTAGCATTTACTGTTAGGTTTCACTAAACTTAATCAGATTTAAGCGTGAAAATACATATTACTTTATTAAGTACATCACCAAGTACAGAATGTAATATATGAATGTCTTAAAGCATTTTACTTTGAATCAAAAATATGATAAAATAATTACTTTCAGAAGAGCAAGCATTTTGTACACAGATGCTGAGGTAAAGTACATTCAATATATAAGAAGACAACAAATTCTATACATAAATATGTTAATTCACCTCAGGTAATCAATTAAACCCTAACATGATATATGATAGGTTGTTAGAAATAACAGAGAAAAGTTAAGAAAAAAAGGGAATATGTATAGGATAGTACATTCATAGTAACAATAAGCTGTTTTGCAATAAATAAAATAGACTAAAAACTTTTGTTTAAATGTTCTGTTTTGGCAAAATTATGTATAATATTTCTTTTTTTAATTTTAATAAAATAATTTTTTTTTAATTATTTATGATTTTCTTATCTTCAGCTTTGTAAAAATTAATTTTTTCTCAATAAAATTTGTCAATTATATTCTCAATCGATAAGTATTTAAATTGTATCATTATAACCCACAATATGTTCTAGCAGTATCATTGAAAAAAATATACGATAAGTTTACATGTTCATAAAAAAAAAAAAATTAATCAGAAAAAAATAATTTTCCTTGGTTTGCTTCAAGCTCTGAATTATAATTTGATGAAGAAACAGTAAAAAATTTAAATTATAAAATCCAAATGCTGTAAATTGCAACAAAATAACTAACTTAAAATTAATAACTAATAAGTGTATAAATA
This sequence comes from Zanna intricata, assembly GCA_010016005.3. Lineage (NCBI taxonomy): Eukaryota > Metazoa > Arthropoda > Insecta > Hemiptera > Fulgoridae > Zanna > Zanna intricata. The sequence goes on along the minus strand of JAAAKQ030508506.1, from coordinate 1,726 downwards.
TAAGTTTAATACTTACAAACAACACCAACAGTTGTAATAAACATAAAAGAGTTATTACTTAAATTTTTTCCATTTAATTAAAAAAGAAAAACTACATCTGATTAAACATTTATAAAAAAATCATCGTACAAGCAACTACAGGTCAAATTAGATTTAATATGTTGTACAACAATAAACATACGCCCAGTTTTTGTATCCATAAAGAAAAAAAAATATCCTCAATATTTACCATATTTCAGATTAAATTAGCAATAAAAATAGTTTATACTGACATATTAAAAATATGCTCATAAAATATACCACAAAAAAACTTATGCACTTATCAATAAATGCATTCTGTACATATACAGTATGGAAATAATAAATTTTAACCATTATACAGGTGAAGAAATATTTGGTATTAATAATTTTATTCTACTTCTAATCAGACTTACAATCTCTCTACCATGATTGATGAAGCACCACCTCCACCGTTACAAATAGAAGCTACTCCTTTTTGGCCAGGTTTCAAACTATATAGCAAATGAAGAATGATACGACAACCAGACATCCTGCAAAACAGCAAAAGATCAGTTCCTCTGTATCAAGCATCTAACTCTTATTTAGAAACTTAATTATTGTTTTATATCTCATTTCAAGAATATTATACAAAATCTGAAATATGATCAAAGATATATATAATTTATAATTTCTCTATCACTAAATACATGACATAGTCAAATTTAGAGTACATTTTTTTGTTCCAGCACGTATATTAGGTGTGGATAACCACTTAGACTGACAAAACCAACATAGTATATAAATAAGTACAACCAAACAAATCCTTTTTTGATAAACCTTATTAAAATTAGTGACATATCCTATGTGTGTAGGAGTATTCAGAACATACTTATTTGAGGCTAAAAATGTTCTGAAAAAACCTTCCAGCAGATCTGATAACAAAGTTGCTACCAGACAAGTTTTCACATAGAAACTAAAAAGGCCAGAGAGGTTGAAATACTTGATTTATTTGGATGGATAAAAATCAGCTGCTAACTATGATGTTCTTATCAACACAGGTTTTTAGAAAACCTAATACGCAAAATAAATTAGGGGTACTGGCTTTATTTGATTAGCAGTTCAACTTTAGATTATACAGTAATTCTACAGCAATTCACATTATTTTACACAAATCTGGTGGGTTTATCTTAATAAAATCTGCAAAACACCTATGAGAAGGGATGAATTTTAGAGGAAAAGAGTGAAAATATATTTTATATGCCACAAAGGTTCCATGAAATCAGGAAAATGACCCCTTCCAAAGGGACTCTATACAGGTAAGATAGAAAGTACTTGTCTCACACTTAATTCTTTAGAAGACAAGGGTATTTTTAGTCATGATGCGAACATTTTATAAATGATTTTGCATTTACTAGCACAAATACATAATAGAGAAAATTAACTACAGATACCAAACAACCACTTAGGAAATATTATTTTAATATTTTAGAAGTAGAATAATATTATTTTATTTATACGTCAAAAAACCAAAACTAATTATTTTAACATCAAAAAATAAGCTGATTGCTTCATATAAATTCACATCATTTATCTACAATTGGGTTGGATTAAAAATTTAATTGAACTGGGTTATTAATTATAATACATAATCTCTCTCTTTATCTGTTTAGCCTCTGGAACTACCGTAAGGTATTACTTCAGAGGATGAATGAGGATGATGTGAATG
>JAAAKQ030508473.1:0-19888 GCA_010016005.3 Zanna intricata | reverse complement strand
CAACCTATCCTTGAAAATACAGTTTCTTTCAAATCAAGGAACTCTGCTTTATATGTAGAGCAAAAAAAAATTGTAAAAGACATATTTATCGCTAAAGGAAAAAGATAAAATTTGTGAATTACGCAAATCTTATATAATTAAAAAAGGACGATTTTTATTTATATCTGTGATAATTGTTATACTGGTTGTATTGAAATGACATTTGATTTATACAAAAACGGAGTTTTTTTAACCTAATGTAATTTTTTTATAAAAAATAACGAAAGGCTGGGGATGTAAATGACTGTGTGTAAGTTAATTTAGTTTGCACGGCAATTTGTCTCTGATCGACGCGGTTGTTACGGGTTAAATTAATATAAATCATATCACAGTTCAGAGGCTAACTTTTTATGATTAATTTGCATTTACTATGGTATCTTAGCTATGTCTTTAAATGGTTTATTAACAGTTGCTAAATAAGCAGTCTGTTTTAAGTTTTTGCTGATCTTTCATAAATAAATTAAATTCTCAATCATATTATTATTATTTTATTATAAAACATTATTTACGGATTAAATCTCCGTATAATAATAATAAAATTTCTTTAAGTTCTTATTATTATAAGATAAAAACAAGTGCATGCAAATTCACATACACACAATGACACAAACAAACATGTATATGTATATTCAGTATTTGATTATATAAATTAAAATGTAATAAAAATAACACAATTACTTCAATCATTTTTTCTCTATTCTTTGTTGGGTTCATTGGTGGTTCTGTCAGAAGAATCTTGCATTCTTTGGGATCAATGTTCATTTTTTCAGGACCAAATGTGTAATCCCAAACATGGCGCATATCTTCCCAATTTCTGGAAAAAGAAATAACAACTTAAATCAACACTATATAAAAATAAATTAATTTTCAGAAAATAAAACCTTATAAAACAATAAAAAATTATTTTGTAGTTAAAAAAGAAAAAAAAGACACATACTAGACTTTTGAAAAGACTAACAGAGGAGAAGTGATCATATTAAAAAATGAGGACCAAGCTTCTCTCAAACAATAAAAAGTAAAATAGTAGTATATGAAGTGTAAATATATAATAATGAAGTTTTGAGTAATGAAATAATTAGTAATTAAGACACCGGAATCAGAATTGTGATACAATTACTTGATACAAATACTTGGATTTTAGAGATAAGATTTTTTTTTTAGAGAAATATTCTGCGGTTTAAGTAAACATTACAAAAACACACTGAAGAAGGTTTTTTAATCAATCAATTTTTTGTTCAATTTTGCTGATCTAATTGGGACCATAAGATTCTCATCAAAGACTCAATGACAATAATTACTTATTGCATATTTCTCTGTTGTTAAATATGCCCAACTGCTGATTTAAACCAATACAAAAAAAATTTCATCAGGATCATAATTCTAATTTATAGTTTACAATAACTTTACTGGTTAACTTAAATTCTTAATTGGCAATCAATAAGCCATTTATCAATTTCTTAAACTTATGTTGCAACAGGAAGCTTCCTGACACGCTATAAGACAGCTGATTTTCAGTTCCCCTGAGAGATTTCTAGTGTTCTAAACTTTCACTCTACATTTTCAGGGAACTTTCGCTTTATTATTTTAAATATAACTTTATGTAAATGCACATAATTGATGCAACATACAGAGGTAGTAAAATTGTCTTTATGTTAGCACTAACTAAAAAGTTTCTATTAGGATACATGATTGAGTAACCCAAAAATAACACTGTTTTAGAATATAATTTTTGTATGTTTAAAAACATTGATTTAATCAGATTCATCACAGAATCAACAGTTAAACCTACAAAGAGTTCATCCATGACCATATTTAGTTTTTTAGAGGGCAAACTTTGTCTATATACATTTTAAAAATTCTTTAAAGTTTCAAATGATTTCAATTTAAAACTTCTTGTGGTTTTAAACAGACTGTAACAGTTATTCCTTCTTTACTTCTCTTTTATCCCACCGTTTGCTTTTCTTCATGGACAACCAATGTCTTGGTAAATTCATTCTAAAATACAGTCCACTCTTATAACAATTAAAAAGTAAGACAAATGGCTTTGTTAAAATGACAACTTGGATGTGTCAGTCTTAGTTAACCACATTTTTACCATTAGCATACTGTAGGTAATTAAAATGATAACTTATTACATAATAAATCATACAATATATCTTTACTTTTTTCATGTCGATAAAAAGGAAATAAAAACTAGTTACCTTACAATTCCATTTTCCATAGGATAATTGACTTCCAACATTGATCGAAGTTTACTGGCTTCATCTCCAACCATTAAATCCTAGAGTAAAAAAAAAAATGTCCAATAAGTTAATACTTAGCATCTGTTTATTCAGTAGACAAATAGTATATTAATTATCTTTAAAATATAATATCATGATTACAAATAAATAATATGTTGGCAGTGTTTAATTTATTTATCAGAACTACAAGTTAATCAATAATCAAAACTTTTTTTTTCACTATTTACTGGTTCTTGCTTCTATTTAAAATTATTTACTCATAAAATATTTTACAGCAAAATTAAACTTTTTATAAATAATTAGGTAATGAAAAAAACAGATAACTAAAACAAATATGAGATACTTTATATATATCGAGTATACTATAGTTTAATAACTCCGCAAAGAAAGGCAATTCTTTTAATTTTCACCTTTTAAAAACATATAGAACATGTTTATTCCATATTTCAACTGAAGTAGATTTTAATAATCTTCTCTATCTTTTTTTGTAAGTTACATCTTTACACATCACTACATTAATTTAAATTAGTCTACTGACTGACTTAGAAGTTAGATAACAATAAAAATTTTATTTTAAATAATACCTTAAATATAGAAAATGTGTATAATTGTTCAATAGTATGTAAATGCAAATAGATCTTTATAACAAACAATTAGATTTATAATTCTTTTTTATACTAGTTAAAAAAAACTTTTAAATCATATGTGTCCTGAAAATCAAAATTCTAAACTATACTATCAAAATCATTCTTATTTTTTTAAATTAAGTACAACACTGACAAGTACCTGTATTAAGTAAAAAAAAATAAAAATTTATAAATTTTATTGAAATTACCAAAATGAATTTCTGTTTATATTAAAAAAATTACATCATACCAGCATATAAATTGTAAACATTAATTTTCATCAGAAAAATTTCTGGTCATTCTGTCATCGTTAGGTTTTAATACAGTTCATTTGATACATATTAATCATAAGAAGACACTCAAGCATTTTCTTTACTTAATTACATCCTTCATATTTTGTTGATCTTATATCATTCTCAGACTGGAGACTAGAATCTTAAAAGAAGGAAGTAAAGAACACAAGGCGGGTTGGCAAGAGGAATCTATGAAGTCTTTCTTACATCAACAAAAGCAATAAAAACTTTGGAATTGTTGTGACCTACTAATAGTCTAACGAAGTTTCTGACATGAATGAATTTAGCAAGCTTTTTAATTTGAATAACATTACAGAGTTTCTAATTAGAAATCATATAATTCATTTTTCTGAAACTTTTTTTTATTATGATAAATTTGTTGTCCCTAAGTGATTAAATGATTATAATTTCTTCTGGCAAGAAAATCTAAAATAGTAGCCAGTGAAAGCAGTAGTTTAAATATTTTTTTACAACAATAATTTCTTTCAATATGTTTCACAGTTACAATAGAAGGGACAATTTATTAACAACATTAAATCTGCATTAAATCTGTAAGAGGTAATACAAGTTCCTTATAACTAATATAAAGGCATATTTTTAAAGTAAGGTAAATTTTAAATAAAAGCTGAACTGAAAAACAAGGAGAAACTTTATTACTTATACATCATAAAAACTACATTTATTTACTACTTTTCTTCAAATTACTAAATTTGCCTTCAACTGAAACACATTTTTAATAACCCATTTCATTACCTTCTTCATTCCCTCTTCAATTGATTCCAGTCACCAATGACTTAAAACCAAGCAATAACACATTTTTTCAACGTCATCAATGTCAAACCTTTGTGATGCAAAGCACTGTTTAAGATGAAGAAAATGAAATAATCTCTGGGAGCTAAGTCAAGACTATAATGTGAATGACTGTAGATTTTTCCAATTACCTCACTGTCTGATTTGCCAAGTGTGGTCCGACACTGTCATGCAAAAACAAAATTCATAATACTCTTCTTGCATAAATTGAGCACATATTTAGTTGTAAAAAGATTCCAAATAGGTGGGTTAAGATATTTTTGTTTTTCATATCTTCAAGAATGACAATGTGTATGCCCAAACAACTTTACCAGGTATGTAAACATGAAACCAGAATTTTTGTATAGAAAATTGTATGAAAATGATAAAAGCTGTTTTATTTGAAATATTGTCCATCACTAGTTGTACATTTTTTCCATCTCTCTGACAACTTATGGATGCCATACCAAAAAAACTGTTGCTTTTTTGAGGCAAACCAGTTATTGAACAATTCTGATAAGAAGTATAGCACTGCATATCCCATCGATGCAAATAAACAGAAGATGGATGAAGCAAAGTCTGGTGAGTAAGCCGCGTGTGAAAGTATTTCTTAACTGTACGCCTCAATCGTTTCCATGTCTGGTTTTTTTGTGTGTAATGGTGTATTACCATGAAGCAAAATCACTTTATGTTGCCTTTTTTGATATTCTGGTAATTTTTCATGCAAAGCTTGATTCAAATCGATCATTTATTGTTGGTAGCATTCAATATTAATGGTTTTGCCAGGTTTTAACAGCTCATAATAAATCACACCCTTCTGATCCTACCAAGACAGAGCATTGTCTTCTTTCCACAGCAATCTGGCCTTGTAATTGATGTCAAAGGTCTGCCTGGAGTTATCCATGATCTTTTACATTTAGGATTCTCAAAATATATCCACTTTTCATTACTTGTCACAGCAGCATTTCGTAAGTTGTTTTTTAGTTTTCTTGCTGTCTTTTATTTAGTTCATGTGGAACCCATTTTCCCATTTGCTGGATCTTTCCCATAGTTTTCAAATAAATGAAGACGCCTTCTCAAGTTACATTTAACTGATCTTGAAGTTGTTGCAGTATTTGAGTGTCATCCTCATCCAAAAATGCTTGCAATTCACTGTCTTCAAACTTTTTTGGCAGTCTCTTTCATGTTCTTCGTTTCTCACATTAAAATTGCCACTTCTGAATTTTTTAAACCACTTAAAGCACTGTTGAGATTTACCAACAGCATGCTCATGGTAAGCTTCAACAAGAATTCATTGCACTGTGATTTACCAAGAACACGCTCACTGTAAGCTTTGACAAGAATTCAATGCAATTTTGCAACAATGTTCTTTAAATGCTAACAGAAAATCAATGCTGTCCCCACCCAAATCATAGTTTGTAGGCAAAAAATTTGACAAGTTCAACTCTATTAAAAACTATGCTGTTGTATGAAACTTATATTGTTGTGTTGGAAATATTTTTCAACACACAGCTATTAAAGAAAGAAAATGGCGCCAATGACATGATTTGATGATCACTACACACTGACAGCTAGGGCCTTCTATGGACTAATTCTAGTTTCATATTTACACAAATGGTAGAAATATTCCTTTGATATAATTTTCCAAATTGTTTACTTATTTAACTGCTAATCACATGAGTTGGACTACCAAGAACAAAATTTCCCCAAGGATAAAATGGTTTAAAAACTATCAGGTGCTGTGGGCTATTATTGAATTCTCTTCTGTTATTAATAGAGCTGACAGCTCTTGTCTTAAAAACTAACAGTTTGCACCACATTTATTAACACATTGATTTGTTGTGTTATGCTTAACTGTGGCATAAATTGTATAGACTTGATTTAAAATATATTAATATCTACTATGATACAAGTTTAGTGCTAATACAAAAAAATGAAACAGAGTACAGAGTAGAAATTTTGCTGGAAGTACTTCAGGGTGATTGTGATCATAACCATTAACACAATTAAGATTGTTTTGTAAGGAGAAGCAGTGGAAAAGAAATATTAAACTTCTAAGCTGCAATAATAATAATAATAAAATAGAATTTTCAACTGGTTTAGTTATTTATACATAAAATTGTCTTTTCTGGTTAATTTTTAGTATCAGCAGAAAAAGTTAAGATGGCGCATCTACTGAGTGATATTCTAATTAAAACAAAATCAGACTTACACATAAGAAAAAACTAAATTATTTCATGGTTTGATAAATTCTACACACCTGTAAATATCTGGGTTATGAAGAATCATAAGAATGATATAATCAGTGTTTAGTTTTTTAAATATATTTTTAAACTGACTAGAAATATTCCTAGTCATAAGGTTCAGTTGGAAAGAATAGCAGGTGATTTAAAATTGAGAAAACAAGTATTAAAAACAAAAAAAAAAGCTAAACTAGATGAGATTAAAAACCATGTTACAAGATGGATCACAAAAATTATCTTTCAGATGGTTAACAGTATTGGATAGAGTATATGTTATAAATTACAATACAGAAATCTAAACTAATCTCTGTAGAAGCAAAGATTTTTTAAATAATGATCCAGTAATTATTGACAGGCTGAAAATGAAAAATATTTTTATGATATAAACTTTGCTTTTCATTCAAGTTTTAGCCCCTTTTTAATAAAATTCCTAAGGCAACACAGAAAGTTATCTTTCTGAACGAGTACTTAGAAATCAACAATTCTTTGTGAATTGACACAGACCTGTTTTAATAGAAATGGGGATTTTTTTAATGTAAATATTTATACATTTGCCAGCAATTTTATATGTAGTTTGAGTGATTTGAACTCACTAGATTATATATCGTTCATTTTTTCTGGTTTGTTTTCTATTTGAGGATAAACAGGCATCTTGTCCTCAATTTTTTGTCTTAGAAGAAAGTATATGAAAAAAATTAAATTAGAATAAACATTACCAATGTACATAACTTAAAATAATAAATTTTAATATCAAGTAACGTTTGTTAAAAAAAAATAATATAAAATTTTTTTAATACTTTTATTTATAGTTGTATCAACAATTAAAGTCATTAGCAACTTATCAGTGTAATGTAATTATACCTGTAAATGTGTGGTCTTGAACAAACTCAGGTTGACCATTCCTGAGACGTATGGTTAATTGAAACGCAACCAATAAAAAACACCGGTATCCACGATCTGATATTCAAATCCGAATAAAAGCAAGTACCTTTATTAGGATTTCAACCTGAGAACTTTGATTTTGAAATCAGCTGATTTACAACAACAAGTTTACCATTAGACAAACTTGGTGGGCTCATTTTTTTAAATTTATTTTTTATTCGCTGCTTAGATACGATAGCATTTAAGATAAAACTTAACTTACAGTATATATAATTATGATTATTGATCAGCATGACAAAATGTGATTAAACTTTAAAATAAAATTTAAAAAAATAACACCTGCCTTTAAGTACAAGAAAATTTCATTCCAAAAGAACTTTTCAGATATATTGTGTTGCACCTTTTTTCAAAACTACATGTTTTGCAAGATCGCTAACCAAACACCCCTGCTGTTAGTGACATTATCCACTACAACAGTATAAAAAAGACTTCACAATAACTCTAAAAAGATCTTCTTGTGGTACATTAACACGTATCTGAGTATTTTTTTGTTAACAAATTAAGTTCTTAAGGCTAAATGTATGTTACGCAACACTGAAACAGTAAGCATTACTACAAAAATATAATACACATGCAAATTTTAATTCATTCAGTATGTAAAATATAAAATTTTATTATTTTAAATCAACAAAATGCTACGCTACAATTATCATGACATATTTTTTTTTTTTATTTAAAGTAAAACATTTTGTACTTAAAACGAGTGAAAAAAGAAGAAATTTACCAATAATTAAAACAAAAAAAAAAAAACCAACATGATCAATTCTAAATTTTTAAGCATCACATAGTGTATATTTAAATGTTGTCAAAATAAGTTTAGTAAAAAAATCACCAAGTATCTATAAGTTAAACAAATACATTAAAATGTACAAATTGCATGCATTTCTAAAACACAGATACAGTTAATATCACTAATTAATTAATTAAAAATAGATTAGATTAAATACAAATAAATATATATTAAAAAGAAATATAATTCTAAGATCCTGGAAAGATTACATTTTCTGAATAATTTTTAAATAAAGAAAATTTTAAAAAATATTTTTGGAATGGAACAATGTTTTCAGAGTTCATATTTTATTCTCCAAAAATTAAATTATTTTATTTTTGCAAAAATTGCTAATTTTATTTTGAATAAACCACTTTAACCACTTTTTATTTCTGAATTATTATTTTTGAATTACAGAAACCACTCTGTAATTTTTCATATTGTAAACAAAAAAATTCCGTTCTATCGACAAGCAGCAAGCTTATGATGTTCTTAAAAGTTTATGATACTAAAATTTAATGTGAAAAACAATATGGTTGTATACAGCAGCTGTAACACCACTCACAGCTCATTATGTGAAGTTATTTCCATTACAGAGTAATAGAAATATGAAGTTATGCAGCATTGCACAACCAAATGCAGCTCAATTTGCAACTTAAACTACATATATCACAACCAGAGCCTAACATTTATAACCAAAGTTATTATAAAATGTAATTTTTTATTAAAATTATAAATTATAACAATATTAAATACAATACTGTAAAAGAAAAAATCCACCACCAATTGTATAACTGTCTTTGGTATAATTTTTCTTACTTAAAACTAATCTAACTACAGAAAAAAACCTGATCAATATAAAAAAACAATTAAACTCTGATTTAATAGACTCTAATAATTCCATAGTTCTCACAATTTAGCTTAAGTGCTAACAGAAAGAAAATCTTTCATGTTAATATAAAATATTTCATCAAGGGTATGAGATTTTCTAGAAATATCAATACTTAATAAACAATAAGTAGATTCACGTGTTTATTAATGTTTATTTATTAGGATTTAAATTATATAGAATACAAAAAGAATCAGATTTAATCAATTTGTTTGTCTTGCGTCACATATATTTATTATTCTTGCACATATATACTTCTATTACTCAATTACTGTAAGTGGCACCTAATTATAGATATTAATTTACTAATATTGTAGCACACAAACAGTTGCCACAAAACAGAACTTTAATATTTCTTATGTTTTTGATTAATTTCTGTAAATTATTTTTCATATTAAGGATTTTTAATGTATAAGACACACTTTTTTACCTTAAAAATTCATCTTAAAAATGGGGTGCACCTTTTACAATGAAGGTTAAGATTGTTTACTCTTTTTAAAGTTATACCTACTCCTTTTTATGTTCCAAGATCTTTATAGCGGGTGAATGATGCGACCAAGTTGATGTGTGATCATCACATGACTTCTAGCATGTCATTGGCTCAGAATGGGAAGTCCCAATTTAAGTTGCATAATCTTTTATCCAAGTAATCAGTTACAAGTAGAGTTAGTATTGATAAACGTTTATCAATACTAAACATTTATCATACTTAGTTGATGTGTTGCGATAATTTGGGTTAGTTTGATAGATTTTAGTGATGGAAAAAAGTAGGCAACATTCTTACACTTCAAGTTACAAATTGTAGGTAGTAAAATGTGCGGAACCTGCAGAAAAAATGATTAGAACTTGGTGTGGTCAGAAGGAGATGTTCAATTTGCATAAAGAAAAGCATGCAAAATGTGGTAAAGTTGCAAAGTGGCTAAAAGTGGAGATTGAAGTTTTGAAATGGGTGCAAGAAAATTGACAAAATGGTATTACCATTTCAAGAAAATTGATTCGTATACGTGCAATCAAAGATGCCCGTAATTGTAACACAAAAGATTTCAAAGGCAGTGTGTCATGACACACCACCAATGGCAACACCATAGTGTTACCGTTTCATGAAAGGTAGTGGATTTTGTATGCGTACAAAAAAAAATTATAAGTAAAATAAGAAAATGTGATTCAACAACGAAAAAATTGCAATTTTAAAATAGGGCAGAGACCCAATATGGATGAAACGCCCCTAACTTTTGATATACCCTCAAATAAAACTGTAGCTGAGAAAGGTATGAAAAGCATTACAATCAAAAACAGTGGACATGAAAAAACACACTACACTGTAGTTCTTGCATATTGTGCTACTGTATGATGCTGCCACCAATGATAATTTTTAAGCCAAAGACACTGCCTGAGAAAAAATACCAAGAGGAGTGATTGTACAAAGGTTGGATGGATGAAAGTTGGATGAAAACATGGTAAAGAAGGAATGGTGCACTGCTACAGAAGAATACTTTTCTTGTATATGATCAGTTCCTCATCCGAAGGAAACAATCAAACAAAAATTCTAACAATGCAATACTGAAATGGTTGTCATACCAGGAGGACTTACATCACAACTGCAGCCACTTGATACATAATTAAGTAAGCCCTTTAAAGTCTTTAAGATGGAAGAATGGAACAATTAGATGATGAATGCTGGTGTACATCAACTAACACCAAAAGGTACTGTAAAATTGCCATCAATCTCTCAAGTGTGCGAGTGGGTTAAAATGTGTTAGTCAAAAGTGAATTAACAAACTACCGTTACATCTTTCTTGAAATTTGGAATTAGCAATGCCCTTGATGGAAGTATGAAGAAGATGATGAAGAACAAGAGAATAAGACACTGATGAGAAAGAAGATTCAGATGACAGTGACATTGGTTTTGCAAGTTTCGGAACAGTTAGTTTACTATTTAAAATTACCTATTATTACTCTATTTTTTTTTAAATCATATTTTATATTTTAGGTTTTTTCCAAAAAATTGCATTAAATTTCTTGGGCACATCTTAGATACCGAAAAATAGGTAATAAAATGATCACCACAATAAAGAAACAAAATAGCAAATAAGAAAACAGCTATGAAAACACCATAACAGTGAAGCTGTAGAAGTAAACAATATAAAAAGCCAAATCCTACTGTAATGTTTTTATTTTTTATAATTAATTCACTGCATAGCTTAAAAATTTGGAGTTAGAAAGTTACCACGCTGATTTGATCACAGAACCTTTCAAATTAAAGGTAAAGACTCTGTTATGAAGAGTGGCAGATTATCCGACATAATTAACAATAATTTTACCTCACAAAAAAAGAATCAGAACTATTAATATAATTTTAAATGTCTGAATGTTGACTTAAAATAGAGTAGCTATATAAAACTATTCTAGGTGTTTCATAGTAAACCCCCACCAAGATGATTTTCTCGTACATTACGCAATATAAAAAAATGATCTATACAAAAATTACTCTGACTAGGGGAGACAGCTCACAGTGACCTTGAAATTGACCGTTACTTCCCGGTTAATACAATTTTTTTCAAATGGAATGACCTACTTTTGATCCCACTAACAGTTAGCCATATGATCTTCTAAAACATTTCAAAAACATACGTATGATTTTACTCCAACGTAAAATTTTTCATAATAAGGTCAAGGTCAAATCCAAGGTTATCATTATAGATGTTCCCCTCCAGTAACTTTTGTTTAGGTAATTTTTTTAGTTATTTTTGTTTTGTTTAACCTATGGAATCACCGTTAAGGTATATCTTAAGAGGATGAGATGAATGAATTGTATCATGTGTGAAAAATGCCATGCCTGACCGGGATTCGAACCAGGAACCTCTGGATGAAAGGCTGAGACGCTACCACTCGTGCCACGGAGGCCGGCACTTTTTTGTATTGTGTGTAGTAATGAAGCATCTTATTTACTGCATACAGATAATTTTATCTGCTGCTTAAATTGTAACAAAGGCATCCTAATTTATAATATTTTCAAAATATTTCAGATTTTTTTCCTTTTAAAATAAGTAATGTATGTTTTTTTTTTTAAACAGTCTGCAGATCTGGAGATTGTTATGCAACACAGAATTAACTACGAAACTATAGGTACAACAATAGGCTATAAAATAGTGCTCAAAGAAATAGAGATTTTTTAAGAGTTAAGTACAAATAGTCTTCTGATTTGACTTAATCATTTCACTACATTAATTTTTCTTGTAAATTAATTCCTTAATGTCCACCAGAATTACAACTATTTGAGAGAATGTAAGACAGTTTGAAACTGAGTTCAATTAATTTAGTATCCATATCTTTCCACTTATTTAGATCCATTAATGTCTTAATCCATCTGTTCAGATAAGTTAAACATAAATACTATCTTAAATTTCTTCAAAAAAAGAAGTAGACCGTTTTGTTAAAAACACTTAGTTTCTTTCAGATATATATATATATATATTTATTTATTTTTATTTAATATATTAAATATAATAGAACTGACACAATGTTGTATAACTTTTATTAAAAAAAAAAAAAAAAAAAAGGATGACTTTCTGTGTATAAATTTCTTACTAGACTTCAAAAAAAGAAAAAAATGATTTTATAAATCAGTCTACAACTATTCTCCACCATAAAATGAAAGAAAATCAGCTTTAAAAATTCAACTTTTTATTTGGATTATCAACAGACTAACTATTATTATATCAATTAGTAAATTAGCCCATTTCTTAAATTATTTATTTATAAGAATTTATTAATTAATTATGTACAATGCAAATCCTGTGCTACAGTTTGATACCTACACAGACACTTTCTTGTTGCTGGCAGAGCAACAAATTCTTTGAAAGGACTCAAGTGAAACACTGACTCTTTCAATGAGACATTTCACTATATTCAATTTATAAGAATTTTAGCACTGTGCAGACAAAAAAATATTGTGCAGCAAAATACAGCAAACTGCAACGGCATAGTACTGCACCAAATGTGAAAATAACTTATGGTATTAATAAAAGGTTTGAGTTAGGCACACATTCTCCTTGGAATACTTCGCTGGAATGCTTCTCAGAAAAAAGATTAACAAGAAAAAGCTTTTTTAAAAAAAAATATTTTTCTTAAAAATATCTACATAAAATGATAATTAAGTCTCTCAACCAAACATTAATTACAAAAGTACATTAAAAAAATTATATTGATTAAATTGATCATAAAGTAGAAATTAAATCGTGATATTTTAAAAATGATATCTACATAGCTGTCAATAAATAATACCCTATATTCAAAAACACTTCTTGATACTGCTAATTATCACACAAACAAATGTTTTTCTGAATAACGTTAAATAATGTAACATAAAACTCACAAAAAAAAGAAAGAAAAAATATTAAAATAATTATAATTATAATTAAATATAAATGTCAGATAAGTTACAAAAAGTAAGAAAAGGCACTGCATTTAAAAATTGCAGTTCTTAACACATAAATATAAATCACTCAATAAAAGAACATGTAAAAAATGAAACTGAAACACGGAACACAACTCTAATTATTACAAAATTACTACACAAAATGGATTTCTAATTAAAAAAATAAAATAAAATATTTCAAAAACAACAAAAGCACATGCATTTATTGATAAAGACTACATAACACACATCTTACCCAAAATAAAATGTCATTGCAATACAACAAAATGATGAATACAATATAAAACATTAACTTCAGTGTAACCCAGTTTAATTTGAACTGATAGGATACTACATTTCTGATATAAGAATTAGGTAGGTAGGCATTTCCAGTGGAAGACCTATTACTGGTATCTAAAAACTCAGGAATGAAGCGAAGAAATACCTCACATGAATTTGAGAATTATTTCTTTATAACATTTAAAACTTCTTTTTTTTGTTACAGTAAAATTTTTGAATATTTAAGAAAAAAAAAACAAGGTATTTTGTATATACTAGGAAAGCAACTTAACACCACAAAGAAATGTAGTTCCTTTGAAATGATACTTCTTCTACAATAAACCAATCTTTTAAATGTTTTTTTAATACTCTGGCTATGCTGTTATAGGTAGTTAACAAATATCTTCTAACATAGAAAAATGTAATGTTATTTAAAATGGCATGGTGATCAAAGTTAAAAGAAAGAAGCTTTATGTTTATCTTAATCTTTATGTTTATCCAATTGTACACTGCGCAATATTAAAGTAATTAATGAATTTTGAGTAGCTGTAGAAATCTGAAAAATAGGCAAAAATAACCTTTTGCATCAGTGTCAAAATGTTTTTAATAACTAATCTTACTATCTCAGTTTTGTACTTCTGATTGTTTTTCCCAACCCTATTTCCACTAATATCATCCCGGATAACAGAGTAGACCATCTTAGAGTCAATACATATTTCTAAACAACACTTTTTTATCAATGAATTACACGTTAAGAAATAAATATAAAAAAAAGAAGCTATTAATCTAAAAATAAATTTGAACACTTATAGTAAGATTTTAAGTGTATGCATTGATAAGTGTGTCTGTATATTATAATATAATATAAACTTATTACATTCTTATTATAAGGTAATATCATTACTTTAACATAATTTATTTTTTTTTTTTACTTCCGAACCACCATTAGGTATATCTTCAGAGGACAAGATGAATGATTTTTAACGCATGTGTGAAAATGCCATGCCTAACCGGGATTTGAATCCAGGACCTCCGGATGAAAGGCTGAGATGCTACCACTCGTGCCACGGAGGCCGGCAAGCAAAATGCTTAAAAGAAATGCAAATGATAATAAATCTAGGTAAGAAAGAATTTTTACAGGAAATAGCTGAAAAGATTCAGACTTTTTCAGCAAAGCAGTGTGGGAAAAATGAAACATTTTAGTCTGTGCGTTAATTCTTTTAACAAGAGTATGTAAACAGAGAAAACACACAATAGACTCATGTGACAAGCAATAAAAAACTATGTTACAGGCATTTTCAATGTGAATTAAATATGAATACTTTCATTATATATGTATAAACAAAACGGAACATGAACATCAATGAACTCATAAAAATTATGAGAATTTATTTATTATATAGGTAACATTCAAAGTTTTATAATATGGATTTTCTTTTTATTATCCTCTATCCATCCACTAACATTTCTAGCAACCAAAATCAAACACAATTTGAAGAAGTGAAATTTCTTTTATTCCAATAAGAGTGGAAATCAATAAATTATTTGTTTACTAATAAAATTATCAAAATAATTTAAATGAAATAAGACTACAAATACACTTAATTTACAATACTAGAGTACACTGAAACACACAACATGCAAAATGTTGTAATGACTTACAGGAAGCTCCTATGAACAGTGTGAGCAGCAAAATAATATAAAGCTTTTATTTAAAAAAAAAAAATAATAATAAAATAAATAAAAATCGTATTGATTGTGCAAAACTGTTAAAAGCTGTAATAATAAAAATGTGATTAATAAAATTTCAATATCACAATACACATAAAAAAAATGCGATGGGATGAATGAAACCACAGATTTTGATCATTTTTCACTTTACACAAACAGGTAAATCAGTAATAAATCCCAAACAGAATAATTAAAAATTGCAAGCACTTTTTTAACTTATAAGTGATAAAATGAGAACAAGAAATGAATTAAGTTGAATATATGATTTATAATGAATAATTAATTTTTTTCTTTTATTTTATAATTTTTTGTTATAAAACTGTATTTTCACAATAAATCATACATCTAATAATAGAAAGTCTTGTACAATCTCAATACAATTATGATAAATTTAATTACTTCTATATTACATTAACTTCTCTCATAACTCTTGCTAAACAAATTGCATAGTAAAAAAAAAGAAAGAAAAAAGTTGTGCCCTGTTGCATACAAGTAACATGAGAAACTATAAAATTCCTACTCATTCCCATGAATAAAAGTGTAATGATGATAACAACAAAATAATACTAGTTTAATAATTTCTTGTTTATCCCGTCAATATTTTAATATAATCACAAAAGTTCAACAAAATTATGGATATTGTTTATGTAAGCATATAATAATACAGTTAACTATATATGTCATCACCTCTCTTTATAACTTTTTTGACTATTTTTCGTGGAAATGGGATGAAAAACACATGATTAAAACAAAACAAGTATTTAAAAGGTGTAACCAATATCCAGGAAAGATAAATAAAAATTAACATATATAAATATCGTTAAATATATTAAGGACATTCAATAATTAATGAGGTGAACTGATGTAGAGAAAAAACACTTCATTCAATGACAATGAAACGTTTTGAGAGACAAGTTGGCAACCATGGGAAAACATTTAATCAGCGGTTCAATAATAATTAATGAAAATATAATCTTTTCTTGATTTCAAAATGTCAGCTTCACTTGAAATGAGTATGCCGAAAGAGCAACATTTAGTGATAGGACTTTCACTATAAAGTGGTGAAACAAGCAGAAATTTTCTCAAAAATGTTTAAACAGTATGGTGAAAAGTGTTTAAATTGCAATAGCATGTATAGGTGCCTGGAACAGTTTAATTCGGGCAGAACAAGTGTGACCTCCATCGCTTTGGAAGTTTCAACTACCGCACTGGCAATATCACATAAATGATCTTATTCGTGAAGACAGGTGAGTAAAAATTTCCCAAATTACTAGTTCGTGTAACATCAGTGTTGGAACTGTGTATTCATGACATGCTGAATTATTGCAAAATCTGTTAGAGATGGGGTCCAAGAGCAATGACTCAAGCTCATAAAGATACTTGGATTCAGTTGGGAGATGTTACCACATCTTCCTTGCAGCCCAAACTTCACCCATCATCAAAGACTTTTTATCCATCCTTAAGACTTTTTATGTGATAATTAAGTTTGATGTCAATGAAATGGTCAAAAAAGCAGTACATAAATGGTTTAAACAACAAGAAGTTTTAAACATTTTTCAAACGTAGAAGTCTTTACTTCCACACTGTGGGAATCAGAAAGCCCATAGAACTGTAGGACAAGTGTCTAAATGCTGCTGGAGACTATGTTGAAAAGTCATGCAAGTTTCATTGTGGTTGAATAAATAATTTTTTCGCTGCACCAATTTGTTTCATTAATTATTAAAATGTCCCTCGTGTATAAGTAATACATATACCTTTTCTATTAGTTAAATACATAAAAATCTTTGAATAAATTATAACTACGTATTTAATTTTAATAATAAGACTAATCCAGAAAGTGTGAAAGAAAAGAAGAGTAGAGTTTTTTTTATTTGTATGAAACTAGCCATTAAATTATTTTGGGAAATTTTTCTTAATCCAATTTATCAGGATTTTACAAAATAATTGAATTCTTAAGCTTTTAAATGAAAAAAAAAGGTACTCTTACAATCAGGGATAAAATCTAGTACCTTATGTGACCAAAACATTATTTCTAACTAATAGAATATTTAGCAAAAATAGCCATTGCATGTTTACTTGTAGATAAATAATTGACTTTTAAAAAATTAAAAGTGTAAAAGAACATAAAGGAGGCTAATGCACTGATCATTAATGGGTAATATAAACTTCAATGAGAAGAAAAAACAGATTATATATTAAATACTTAAAGGGACAGATAATAATATATATCTTAAGGTGTTAACTATGTAAAAGGACCTTTTTTTATTTCTAATAAAACATAAAGGAATTCATCCCTGAGTGCATACTGCCTGCAGTAATATCTCCCAAACTAATCTCTTGTTTAAGATATCAGGAAACCCCATAAAGTAGCATACTGAAGAAAAAAAGGATGTAATGCAGAAATTTCCTTCAGATTTCTTACAGTATGCTGTTGCATTTAATAGTGAAGCATATCAGACAGTTCCAAAAAAAAATAATCCATCAGCCAAGAATCAAATTTTTTCAGAATATCATTCCTCATAATATTCAAAATAAAAACACCTATATTGAACCAAATATTGACTTTAGTAGTTCTACGGTTAGCAAAAAGCAAATAATTTTTAATACCTAACTCTTAAAGATAAAGATCTAATATGCAAAAGTAATTCTAATTAAGTTACTTTATAAAAATTAAATTAATCAGAAAGGTTTGTTTTATATTAATAAAATTAGAGTAAGGAACAACAGAACAATGATAATTAACAATTTAAATTAAATCGGTATTAATATATTACAATAAAATAAATTCTAACTGAAATGAGATGATGAGATCTTTAAAATAAAATACAATGAAACAGTAAATATTGAAATTAATAACATAATTTTTAAATACTAATTTTTTAACAATAGATAATTAAATTATTAGAAGCAATACATTTTTCAATTAAAAATCACATCAAATGCAAACAAAAATTTAAAGAAATTAGCTAAATAACACCTTTAATCAAAAAGGTTGCTTTTTATTTACATTTACTTCAAGTAAGAATTTGAACATTATATAATCTGATATGAAACTTACATTTATTTTATAAATATACAATTTTCAAAAGGATGTTAATATCTTATAAATTATTTTACAAAGTGATTAATGATAAAATTATTAAGAATAAGTTATCAGTTTTCACAATAATATAACTGGTAAAGTGATCAGTTGAAAATATTAGTCATTGCTAATATGTATATTTTTTTAGCTGATAATAGAAATGAATGAAATTAATATTTAGTTAATTAAAAGAATTGGGTTTATGAATAAGGATGAAATTTAAAAAAATTTTACACACATGCACATTCTCAGCAGATCATATATTATAAAAATCAATTTAGTAATTGAGAGAAGTGACAAGAATAAAACAATAACGAGAGATAAGATAAGCACACATTTTATTTACTTATTTATTTACTTTACACTTCAAAAATTAAAGGCTAACACTTACACCTATGCTTTGAGATGAGGGAGAAGAAATGAATTTAAAGTGTGAAAAATACCAAGCCTAATCAGGTTTGAAAGATTTCAGTAAGCACAAAACAAACATATATAGGACAGAATAAATATTATGAAATTAAAGTATTTAAATTTAAGTAAAACATAAGTTCATTAAACTGTTTAAATCTTATAATCCAAAAATTAAAAAATCAACAAGACTAAAAACTTGGTAAAAAAATTTAACAATACTTCTGGCCTATATTAAATGCAGTACAATTTTTTTAAACAAATTTACTGGAAAATGATACCAACAGTATTATCATCATCAAAGAGATATACTCAGAATTACAGACTGTTTAAATAGTAAGTAGCTAACCAAGAGTGGTTTCCTATAACAAAATTTAATTTTAAAATGAGTTTTGATAAGGTGATTGGTATCAGATATACTTCCTGTAAGATGAGGAATTTCCTCTTTTAAACTTATTATCATTAATTTTCTAACAAAATCCAACATTATTCATAAAATTAATTTTAAAAAATCGTTTTAGTTTTAATATTCTTTTAATATGAAGAATTACACATAAAAAATCTAAATAAAAATCGAAGAAAATTTTAATTTTAACACTGCACAAAGAAAGAAAAAATAATTTTAATGAAATAATTAGATTAATTAGGCTTTCCACTGTACTGCACATAAAAGCTTTTTTATTCAGTAGAGAATAGACAAAACATTTTGTTTAAGAAATGTATAATGTAATAACTGAAATCAAAAGAAATGTGAATTAATATTTGAAAGTGTTAATGGTTTAGTTTACAGAGAGTGCAAAGATAAAAATAACTTTTCTGAAAATGAAAACAAAATTAGAATTTTAAAAATGGAATAAAATATTTAAACTATAGTGTTAACATATAAATTATAATAATTAAAAATTTAGAATTATGGCTAACTTGCAAAAGAACTCCACCAAATCAATTACTCCTAATGCATGGAAAAAATATGATAGTTCATTTTAAATAAAGATTCTCTCTCTTTTCTGTTTAGTCTCCAGAACTACCATAATGTATTACTTCAGAGGATGAATAAGGATGATGATGTGTATGAATGTGAATGAAGTGTAGTCTTGTACAATCTCAGGTCGACCACTCCTGAGAAATGTGGTTAATT
>JAAAKQ030508462.1:0-19890 GCA_010016005.3 Zanna intricata | reverse complement strand
TGTGTGTGTGTGTGTGTGTGTGTGTGTGTGTGTGTGTGTGTGTGTGTGTGTGTGTGTGTGTGTGTGTGTGTGTTCTTTTTTTTAATCTTACATTCATAAAATAATTTTAAGAACATAATTGTTAATTTTTTTTTTGAGGAAAGTTTAATTTTAAAAAAGAAGAAAGTATTAGAATATTAACAGAATCATTCTATAGAATACTACGTAATTTATAAGGGCGTAAAACAGATTACCTAATTCAAAGGGATAGCTGTTTTTTTTTTAGAAGAGGTGGCAATGAACGTTATGCAAATCTCTTCCTCTACGTGTGCTAGAAAATACGAATAATCGATTATTAAATTTAAAAAAGTTATAGCATAATTTTATAATATATATATATATATATATATATATACATACATACACACACATAAATAAAATTAACTGAAAAATTCTCTTAGGAAGTTGGTGTGCGTGCGTGTATCCTATGTGTACGTAGGTGATGCATACACAAGTTATTTACGGTTGAATTATTAATCGCTGGGAATAGTTGCATTTTGTTAGAAAATTGTAGAGCCTTTACATTTTTCGTTATCAGTTAATAAATATTTTTAATATTTAAAATTTTGTTTGATAATATTATAAATTTTAATCCTTTCGTTATGTTCTTAATGTAAAAAAAAAGGTATAAAATATTGTCTATGTAATATTTAGATTGGGTGTGTGTGTGTGTGTGTGTGTGTGTGCGTTGTTTTAAAACATAATGGGTTGTCGTAAACTTTTATGTAAATAATTAATGTGATAAGTTTACGGTTAGTTAATGATCATAATTTTTTTATTAAATTACTAGAAAATAACAGATTTATTAGCTTATATTTCTTAAGTATGTAATTGTGTTACTCTGCAGCGACGGAGTTTCAACTTTCGTAATCTCTGGATGAAATGAAAACCTATTCATTTTTGAAATTTTAAAACTTATCGTATTAATTAATATATTTTTCCTGTTTAAAAAATGACCCTGAAATCTAAATAATCATCAATCCGATTCCCAAAATACTCCGATTGCTAAATTTAAATCTAAAAATATTCTTCGTCGAAAACTTTTGTGGCCACGAAACCTTTTAAAACTACGCACTTGTACTTTCAGTATACTGTAGTTGATAATTAAGTCCAGTTTATATACATATAAAATTGTAAGGTAATACAGCTATAGTTTAAGCAGAATTTATATGTTAAAAGTTATTACGATGTTAATATTTTTAACTACACTTTATATTTTTATATTAAAAAAATTAAAAAGGAGAAGAAGTTAGAATATGTGAATTCAGCCTGATCGCAACCATTCGTATCTCTTGTTTTAGTCGACAACGAAATACATTTTTACTTCTAAGCTTCCTACGTCCACTATTTATATCAAATTATCATATTAACCGAGTAAGAAAGTTTACTGATTTAGATAGCTGAGTTATAACAAAAGAAGATGGTGAGGTGAATTTCACCGAAATCTCATAGGTTTTTGATGGATACAATACATACTTACAATAACTTATGGGCACTTCGAAGATATTCTGTTATTACAGGACATTAACTGTACACTGAAAATAGAAAACTAATCTTATTCTATAAAAATATATCAAATTAATTCTTTTCCCGGTAAGAATATATTCATACCTTTAAGCCTCAATATTAATCCACTCGGTTATCAATTCAACTTTAACCGAACATTTCAAACGTGTCTTTGTTTCGCTAGCTTCACTATTATTTACGTTTTGCTGCAGTAAATCAGTGCGAGAAATCTTTCTTTAAAACGCCTAAATTTACGTTTAATATTAGCAAATCTCTTTTCTACATAAAGGCTCTTCTTCTTTGAGTTAAAGTGTTTTTAATATCTTGATTGCGCATTAAAATTTATAATCTACATTAAAATTTTAAAATCTACATTTAATTTTATAACAAGATTAGTTAGTTGTGATAAATAATATTATATCTCGCCTATTGAACTCATAACCTCTTCATATGACCACGGGCTAAATTCAAAAATAAAACAATCTTTTAAAAATTGAAAGAAAAGCTGCATTACAGTTTTAGTTCGTTAAAACTGTACTAACCTAACCGTTAATTTTATGCCTCTGAAGTTTATGGGTTGTGTACGAAACAGAAGGTCGGGCTCTGTAACGTATTTTAATAGCGTATTAAAAATTATCGACTTATATTCTCTTCCCTTATTCATTTCTTTCTTATTTTTTATTTAAACGGAATAAGTTAAATTTTTACTTTATCCTATCCTAGTTAAGGAGCACGGATTCCAACGATAGCGTCTTCGAATTATCGTCAACAGTTCCCGTTTTGTGGGCGGTGTCATTGGCGCTAGGGTCTTCGGTCTTGCTGCCTTTGACAGTACCATCTTCGTGGGAAGTGCTCGTTAAATTTTTTACTGTTACGTATGAACTAGCTGTTCGTTCGACAATCGATTTCATTTTCTCAACAGGTTAAGACTCGCTCTTTAAGGATATGGATAAAAATTTCCATTTATATATGAATTCTTTCCTTTTTTTATTTTTTATTTCGTACTTTGTTATCGAGTGGCAAAACTGTAATGGTTTTAGGTGATCTGAAACGAGTGGATACATTTCCGAAAACGACGTAACGTTCTTCAAGAATAACAAACATTCCGTGGCAGATTACAAGGAAAAGTGAGAAACTAAGTGGTTTCCTGTTGCTTTCTTCAGTTAGTTGCTGAAAAATTGATATCGATAATGAAAAAGTTGATACCATCCCTACTGTAATGCAGATGAATTCAACCGTAAGGTTGATCCTTCCCCCTGTTCACCGCAGGGACTGGGTACACACTGATACCTTTTGTACTTTACGTGCACCGCAGCAGTGATTAGAACACTGTTTGAGACAGGAAAACAATTTTGTCGTATATGGAAGAGCTACTTTCAAACCGGGACGTTCGATTACTTCTTTTGAAACACCAGCAAGCTTAAAATGAATTTTACCCAAGTCTTCTAGAGAACAATCTAATTCTGCCATCTTCAAAATATAGCAGATAATCCCAGCTTGTAGAAAATGAAATTACTTTCATTTTGAATCTGCGTTCGAAATCACAGAACGCATGAGCAGAAATATAAAATTAATCAGTCTCATTTTAAGAATAATGGAATTGTGTTTGACTTTAAAGTATTTACATAACACAGATCTTGTTTATTCTTATATTTTTTATTTGTTTCCCCAAGTATAGAATTGTTTCTTACTGATGGAATTTTCAAACTAGAATCTTAAGATTCTAGTTTGATTAATCTTAAGATTAATCATATCGTTCAGTTCTCTGTTGATTTGATCTTTTAGTTTAAATATAAATTTCTTTTTTAAACATCTAGATCGGGATCTATCCAAACTAAAGGAGTTGCTTCGGTAACAACAGGATTGTTCTTTTCAGCTATTATCAAAATATCATGTAACAAGCCGTCATTAACCTGGTCATAAGTTATATTTTCCATTTATCGTTGTATGTTAAACCTATATAAGCATTTTTTGTAACTTAATATTAGAAATTTTGAGATTTTTGTTGTCTGATTTAGAAACCTATCTTATATTTCTACATACCTATAATTTTTATTTATAAAATGAAAATAAAATATTTTAATAGATAGCTATATTAACGCTGAAAAGCGACAATGAACGCTTTTGGGGAGGGTTTCTCTCCTGTTATACTGTGTTTTTATTTAAAGATGCATATTTATAATCTTTCTCATCAAAGATGCTTCGTATACATCAACAGAAAAATGGTTACACTGCCATTGACTGTTGTATTTTTAAACAGGAAAAGACTGATGACTTATGATTATTTTTAGCGAGAACGGTTACATTTTTTATAGCGTGAGGTATAAAAAAAAAGTCTGTAGTAAATAAATTCTTCTTGTAATTTGCATATTTTCGAATAGTTAACCAAACCTCGGAAACGACTTTCCTTTGGAGTCTTTTTGTCGGTTGTAATCTTGATGCAAATCCTAAACACAATAGATGCGATTCGTTTGGAAAATAATACGCTATGTTTATCATTTTGCCTTTTCTGGAAAAAATGACCTTTCAATAACTTTTCGAATGTTGTGTTATCTTCTTTAGATATACGTGTAAAAATATTTTTTTTTTAATTTCTTATCCAAAATTTGGCCCTACATCCTTCAACCTGAACCGAAAGCTATACTTAAGAGTCGAATAGCACCAGGATTTCTTTGCTGTTGCAGCGTAAATAGTTTTGTCTGAGAAGTTTGGCGATGCAATTTTTTGTTTATTGCACACAGAAAATTACTTTAATGGAAAAAATCCCGTAAAAATATTTAAACCTTATTTTAATATCCTCTGTTCAACGCTCAATTTCTTACCCGATTTTCTTTTCACTCTGTAACAAATAAACTTACGACACGTTCTTGCATTTATGAAAACTTACGTTTTTGCTGTTTTCCCAAATTATTATTTTCCTAATATTTATTAATCGTTTTTTATTAACGGCGAAAGACAATTCTTACGCAGTGTGAGTGAGTTAGTGCTCACTCACGCTTTTTATTAGTGACGTGCTAAATTTTCTCGTCTTCTTCAGGCACATTTTTTAATTTCTCTCCTCATATTATTCCAGACTTTCTTAAACATGCCTTTTAATACGTCTGAAACTAGACTTGGTTTTTTAGATTTTAAGTCATTGTTTTAGTACCGAAAATTTGTTCCGATAAAATTGTCCTCAAAAGCATCGGCTCATTATTTTTGAACAAATCTTGTTTTATTTCTATCTGATTTCCTCTTCACTAATGGATCAGTGATCGATGTGCCAGTATGGGATTACCTTACCTTTGGATAAGGTAAATTTAGGTCTATAATATTATTCGATCAATTAGTACAAAATTATCGACTGCAGCGATAAAGTCGTAAAAAGAAAAAAGAATTGGATTACACATTTATCGATAAAAACGACAACTTCACAGTTTCAGACTCTTCTTATCAATAATAAATTATATTTTCTCGTATGGCTTTATTAAATTTGAATAATTGTGCTGCTTTACAGTACAATTTTCTTAAATTGTATACTTCGTTCTTAAAATTTGATTTAAAAGTAGATTTGCTATTCGCTACCGGCTTCACACAGACTGATTTTGGAAAATAGCTTTTTACTTATTATTTCTTATAATAAAAAGCAGTATTCATTTTATTATTAGGTGAAATTATACAAGCGTCCCGTTAAGTTACAGATCGAATCACAGCTTGAAACTCAGCCTTGAAATACTCAGACAGCTTGAAGTAAAATCGCAGAATATTTTGGATCGATTAAGATAAAAAAAAATTAAATTTGAAGAAAAATGAAAAAATAAATTTTAATCTAAAGGAAAAAATTAAGTTACCTAGTTTTCCGGAATGATTAGTGAACACCGTATAAGGCAAATGTAATACTAATACATAAAAATGCTGACGAAATCAAATTTTGAAAAGATGAAGACCAAATTATCATCATTTTCCTATTCTTTAATGCGTATAATAATCGGATCGAAAAAGGTGATATAGACCTCGTATATAACCTCAAAGGTATTTAGGCTGATTTCGGCTATTTTCTTTTAACTCTAAAATTACCTATTAGTTTGGTCAAAAATAATTTAATTTTAACCTTATTCAATTTTATTATAATAAAGAAAGAAAACAAAAATTGGTATGTTGTACTTCCTAAAAAATTATATAGAATCATGTTATGTTTAATTCTTTCTGCTTAAGAAGTCTTGATTCAGTATCCATAAATAGATTAAACCGTAAACATTTTGAAATTAAATTCGAGATGTCTAATTTTTCATGAAATTAAGTTTTTTTATAAGTTATTTTGTAATAAAATGAAATAAAGAAGGTTCTGTAAGCCTATTAGTAAGCTTCTATCTACCAATATTTAACTTCTATCTACATCAGATACATTACATTAGGAAATAATTGTACAACATTAGAAGAAAAACTGATTTGTGTAAAGATGTATTAATTAAATAATGAACAGGAAAGATGTTAAGAAAAAGGGTTGCTGACAAAAAAAAAACAGCGTTTATTGCCAGCCACGAAGGCAGAATTATTTTTAAGGAGGTGTCTACAAATTACGATTAGTAGTAGTAGTAATTATTAATAATTTTATAAATGCGATTCACAAAACCAACAAGTTTTGGAAAAATTAATGTCAAATTATAAATTTCCAAACAGAAAATTTGTAATTTGTAATATTTTAATTAATACATTTCGCGATCTGATGCAATTATGTTAGTATTGTATTTTAAACTAAGTTATTTTTATCTCATTTTATTTTTTAATCGTCTGATGTTACTTCTCCCCACACATCAAGAAATAATTAAAAAATCTGTTACTTTATAGAAGGAAGGGAAATTGGGAAGCGAGCCAATAGGTCGTAAAATTACCGGAAAGTAGTTTTCCTCAATTTTAAGGTAATTCCTTTATGTCAGGTGCGATCAGAGATAAATCCCTCAAAATCTGGAATTCCCGCAAAAAAAAAAAAAAATTTATTCTCAGGAATATGATAACCGTAATAATAGAAGTAGTATAACATCCGACCTTTTTAAATGAACATCGAACCGTATTCCTTTTATTGCGGATTTAAATTTTAAACTGCACCTGTTATTTTAAAATCTGCACTGTAACTCGCAGAGCTGTAACAAAATTTATTATGGACCGCTAGGAGATATACGAATTGTATACATAATTTTTATATTCTTTATGAAATAATTACAATTTTCGAAACACAAATCTTTGGTCATAATTTTCTTCATTTCTAGAGATGTCCAGACTTTACCATTTCTAGAGATGAAATTCCAGACATTCAACCCGGCCGTTTAGCTGTTTATTAACGGTATGAAATTGAAATGAACAAAAATATATATACTAAATATATTCCCAGTATTTAAGGATACAGGATCAAAAATTTTAAACCAAAAAGTATTAACGAAATATAACGTTTTAAACGATAACTATATTACATATCAGACCAATATGTTTTTAGGAAGAAGAAAATATAAACCTAAAGAATTTGAGCGTATCATTTCGGATTATGATTATATGTCATAATAGCTAATCTAATCTCTTCAACAAGTTTGATGTTCGTAAATAAAAGATAATAATTTAATAATATTTTTAACACACACTGTTGCTTTTAATAAGAGGATTTTTAATTACATTAGGACCTGTTTCGGCAAAAAATTTTCTTCCATTTCTAAATGCAGGGTTAAAAAAAATAAACGAAAAAGAGAAACAAATATAGAACCGTGAAGAAGTATCCGGTCGAATAGCCGGTAAATAAACATAAACTTGCTTATAAATTCTTTAAGTTTAGTTTACATAAATACAGACTTAACTATGTTGAACTATACCTAAGAGAGGAAATACTTTTTTCCTCTAAAACTAATTGACATTCGGATATAAGACATAATTTCCGGTATGTTCATAAACGGTTAACACAAGGATTTTTGCTAGTAAAAGATGTTATCAGTAATCGAAAAAATTAATCAACCGTTTTTTAGATGAAAAGGAGCTAAAATTGTTGTTTGAACGATAAAACTTTTATAGTCAATCGATTACGATAAAAATATAGGTAAAAATTTTTTTATTCGGTAGGACGAAAGTTAAAATGTTTTCAATAACCATAAAAAAATGTAAATTTTCATTTTTGAGCGCACAGGGGCAAGTCTGACTAACCGTATTTTAGATTTTGTGTGCCATAAGATCGGAAAAAACCTTTTAAAACAAATATTACACTGAACGTGTAATATAACAAGATTGGATTCTGTAATAAAAGCCGAGAAAGATTATTACTTTAAAGAGTAGAAGATTTACAAGATATATATTTTCAGTTGAATAAAGATTGAACGAAGTAAATCATCACTGTTTCCGTTAGTATTAAAAAAAGATAAGTAAGGACATGTTAAAGAAAAAAACAAAATACTTATTGAAGAAGAATAATAAAAGCTTTTTTGGGGGGAAATAGTACATTAACAACGAACTATCAGAAAACAATTAAATATGTGATTTGCTGTACCAGTAATCATAATAACTCTCCTTTTTAACTGTTAATTATTCTTCTGGCATCATAGTTCTGGAGCTATGCTGCAAGAAGAAAAGTATGGTAATCAGTTAAAAAGTGGGGTATGACTATTTTCATTTCTTGATGTTTCATGACCCAGAAACTCCCAAATAAGGAAAAAAATAGGGTGTAATATTCGTACATATGTGCATAAATGTGTTGGCTTTTTTGAAGATTAATAATTTTTTACTGGATAAACCGATTTTGATGGAATTTTTGTACAGAGACTCGCTTATATGGAACAGTTTGTAAAATTTTGGGATCTCCATATTTCCAGGGAGTGAGGGGGTAAATTTTCTTAAAATTTTGCAAATATACCACTATATATTAAGCACCCACTATATATTAACCTCAGTACATGCATTCACGCTTATCTTACCATTTTTCTTTTAAAAAACTTTCCCTAAAATTCTGTCTTTTTTCGATTAAAAATCGAAAAAGTTCTTTTATTTATTACGTTTTTTAATCAATTTTTAAAAATGTCTTCTTAGGCTCAGTGGCGGTGCAAGCGATCCAAAAAATAATAATTTAGAGGCAATATTGGGAACAGGAAAGCCGACCATAGTTTAAAATATAGATTTTTGGAAGTTTTTAAAACGTTTTTAAAATAATAGTACAGCGTACTATTATTTTTACGCTGTACGAGGTTTCTTAAAAAAAAGACCAAACTTTTATAATTACTCGCCAACAGAGATATTTGGTGATGTGCGGTTGGCAACATTGTGTTCCGCATAAGCTCCTCTGTAACCACATGTTCTTGGATTATTGATATGTCGTTTAGTTTTCGTGTTATTGTTACCTGAGTGCAACATGTTTAAGCGTTAGTAGCGATTTTTGTAATGTGCAATTTTTTGGTGATTGATTTTTTTTTTTTTTTTTTTGGTGTTTTTCGTGGGCGAAGAACATCTCCACGTTATCATCGCCCGGTTTTGATGATTGAACTTTTGTCTCGATGTCGTAGCCGTAAACCCAGCTTTCGTCTCCCGTTACGACTCTTTGCATGAATGTTTCATCGTCATCGGCTTGTTCAGGGAATTGCAGGCAATTGTCCACTACATGTTCAATTTTTTTTAGTCAAAATGTCATGACATGATCCAGTCGAGATTCTAATTTTTTTCTGTGAGTTCTCTGACAGTCGACCGCGATTTACATGCACCAGATCGTTGATTTTCTGAACGTGTGTGTCATGAGTTGAATTTGAAGGCCTTCTTGGTCGAGGGTCATCTTCAAAAATTGACTGACGATCACTTTTAAATCGTGAAAACTATTCTCAGCATTGTCTACGACTCGGAACATCACCTCCGTAAGCTTTTTTCAAAACTTGAAAAGTTTCTGTGAAAGTTTCCCAAGTTTCACACAAAATTTTACGTTGTATCGTTGCTCCTGAAAAACGCACATTACAAAAATCGCTACTAACACTTAATCATGTTGCATTCAAATAACAATAACAGAAAAAATAAACGAGATATCAACAATCCAAGAACATGTGGTTACAGAGGAGGTTATGCAGAACACAATGCTGCAATTGCACGTAATATCTCCGTTGGCGCGTAATTAAAAAAGTTCGGTCTTTTTTTGAACAAACTTTCTACGTAAGAATAAATAACCTAAGCCAGGAAAATATTAGTACTTTTTTGTCAACTTTTTTAAACGTTCTCAAATTTAAGTAAGCCCTTAATACTAATAAAAAAAAAAAATCTAAAAATATTTATTATTAATCATTTATTAACCAATCGTTTATCGTTAGTATGATAAACAGTAATCTTCTTACAATTTTGTCGTTTATCGGTCACGTTCAAGGACAGCTATTCAGTCTGGAATGGTTATTTAACAAAGGAAATAAATGGTTTGTTCATTTTGATAATCTTTAATAAAAGAGAATGAAATTACATTTGGAAAAAAAATCTTTTAAAATAACTACTGCAGACTAAAATAGAGCAATGATCGCGTTATAAAATGGACTTTAGTTGTTATCTGAGACAGTTGTTCATGAGACAGCAGTTGTCCTGCGACAATTGCTGTACGACGCCAACTCTGGTCGGTGCATTTAATTTAATTTCAATTTTTATTCATAAATATTAATTTATCGGCGATATAATAATGATTCTGAATACTATAAATATCTTTTTATTTAGCTCATCTAAACGAACATAACAGTTTTTCTTATTTAAATTTTTTTTTATTATTTAACCTCCGGAACCACCGTTAAGTTATATCTTCAGAGAGATGAGATGAATGAATTGTAGCGTGTGTGAAAAATTCCATGCCTGACCGGTATTCGAACCCGGGACCTCCGGATGAAAGACCGAGACGCTACCACTCGGCCACGGAGGCCGGCAAAAAAATTACCATTCATGACAAAAACAGCTATTATTTAAAAAGAATAGTAGATAACTAGAATAACGTTTCATTCAAAGTAGATAAGAACAACCAGGAAAGAGTGCTTATTAAGCAGCTAATAGGGAGTGTTTAAAGAAACATCTTTTATGCATGTTTCTTACAAGTATAGTTAGTTTACTATTAAAATTCTTTTTTTTGTTTTTTTAAAATTATTTTTAGTTATTTCAAGAAAAATTTTACTGATGAAATAATATTGCATAACTGGGTAAAAAGGTTAACTGGTAACAAAATAATACAATCCTTAATTTTTTACTGTAAATATGAAACGAGTTGTTAAGTTTCAAACTCATCGAAAAATATTTAAAGGATCTAAAAATTTCTTTTAGCATAATTTAAAATTAAATATGATTCTTAGTTGTATTAAAAATATTTTTTGTTTAATTATAGAGGTTTAATACAAAGTTTCTAAAACATTATTTCCTTAATAATAATAATAATAATAAGAATTTTTTCTAGTTAATCTACGCTTGATATATTTTTTTAATCTGATTAACGGTTCCTAGTTTTGATATAAATTGATTTTTTTTTTTAATTTCTTATTATGACCGAGCAATCCACATAGTTCAGATAGATCTTCAAAATCAACGATTAACAATGTTCACTGAAATATTAAATAACCACAGTAGTTTTGTTATTGATTTTAAAATATTTTTAATTTTGCAACAATAAAACATGAAAGTTTTATTGTTAAAACAATAAAACTGGGTTGAAATATTTACGGTGTATAAATATGTTTTATCGCATGAGTTAGGTTAAAAAAATACGTACATACGGAGGTCTTTCCTAGTTTCTCCCAAACGGACTATTAATTATCTTGTTGACATGCAATATTAGATGGGCTTTATGTATAGATTATATTTTAACTTCGTGGTGCGATAAAATATAACAGAGAACCCCATAAGCAAATAAACTATTACATATAATGCGTAATTTTCACAGCGCATCGATCTGAAATTTCAAACGATTAATAAATGATGTATTTATATATACAATTTCAGTCATATTTCTTCGTTTAAAACATATATATATTCCGTGTATTAAGTTAATATAAATAGTTAAATTTAACATAATTTCAACTTTGTTGTATATTAATGGGTGTTAGAAATAATTATAGCAAGTAAATCGAAAGATATATAGCCTTACGCTTAATTAACAGTTCGGTTTTCTTTATATCTAAATTTGCAAGACTTCGGATAATTTCCATAGGAAAATTTAGAGTTTTTAGAAATTACCGTTGTTTTGTTGAGATGGAGTGTGTATGATAAACTTGTGCCTTCTATCCTCCTGCAGAAAAATTACCTTATTTCTACGTGATTTATCAGTCTTTGGTGTGAACGTAACAAAAATATAGGTGTATCATGCAACAGCCATTCTATAAGAGGAAAGTGACTGAATAATTTTAGATGTTTCTATTGTTTACATAAAGATAACAAAGATAAATAATATATATTAAAACAAATAAAATTTTTCTTTGCTCATCGGTAAAGTAACATCATTTCTAGTAAGCTATAATTAATTATTTTCTAGCATTTACCCTGTTAATTGTAATGACATATATATATATATATATATATATATATATATATATATATAAATAAAAGTGTATTCAACCTACTTTTAATGCTAATAAATAATTTTGATATGTTATATTTGAACAAGTGTGTGGTATATTTTGAATTGTTTGTGTTTTGTTGAATTAAGTTTATTTTTTTATTTTTA
Organism: Zanna intricata; assembly: GCA_010016005.3. Classification (NCBI taxonomy): domain Eukaryota; kingdom Metazoa; phylum Arthropoda; class Insecta; order Hemiptera; family Fulgoridae; genus Zanna; species Zanna intricata. The sequence continues at coordinate 7,679 of JAAAKQ030508462.1, read as the reverse complement.
TTCTGTCCTTGAAAATTGGTATTTATTTCAATCTGAAAAGTATCTTGTGAGTTATAGCGGTTGAGACATTTTACGTCGCTTTTGTTTTACTTTGGCTGGAGATATATCTCAGATTATGATTTCTCGATAAACTGATAGATGAATTATATTTTTGTCGACTAAAAAAAGAAATCTCGTTTATTTTTTTTACTTTTTTCTTTTAAAGAATACATTATGTAAACTATCTTTGTTAAGACGTCTGATTTATTGCCTTAAGAAATAGCCTACTTTCAGTTTTATATATTTATATATACGGTAATTCCTTTTCAGTCAACCAAGTTAGAGTTACAATTAAATGTCCAGTAACTTCAGTCAATTAACTTTATTACAATAAAGTTATGTAAAAAGAGTTCCTATAATTCACAAAGTAGCAAGCAAGTAAATTCTGTTAAATGAAGTGTATTTTTTTTTTTTTTTTTTTTTTTTTTTTTAAGTAGGGCATTATATTAAATCATTAAATTCTTTTGTCATTGTTAAATAATTTACGGTTAGAATGACAATGAAATGTATTTATTGTTCCAATCGGTAAGTTAATATAACTGGTTAGGTATTAACAAGAACCGAGAGCCGCCGATCTGCTGTACGCGAGACCTTCAAATACCGCCGTTGGCTATACCTTCCGCCAGTATGAAGAAAATAAGTCAGCTTTTAGCCAATCATATACTGTACTAACTACACACACACTAACACACACGCATTTACTATGTTGCAACATGCACGGTTTTCTCTGGCATACAATACCAGACAGGATAAAATAGTTAACTCGGTACAGATATTACTTAAAAATACCATTGAAAATAAATATCATTACTTATTTTATAGATAGATTTACAAAAAATATTACAAAATACATATTTTAAAATTAAATAAAAAATCTTGTAAGAGAAAGAAAATGAGGTGAACCGATTTTTAATAACGTATACAAAATATGTTCTTTATCAAATTGAAAATATTCTTTATCAACGTCTTATGAATTCCCTGTGTTAATATCAATTCATTTAAAACAAACAATACAAGACAAATGACATACGTTAAATGAGGATACGGAATATTATTTTTTTTTAATTTTTATTTAAAAACTCTACATCTTTCTTTGTAAAAGTTTTTTTCATTAAATTGAAAATTAATTTTTGGAATAACTTAATAGAAGTAGGGTCGGAAATTGATTAAAATTATTAAGTATTAACGAGCGGAAACAGAATAAATCCTTTCTCGTATTTCGAATAATAGTGTTTGTAATTGCGCGAAAATAACTGTTTTGTTTAATTTAGTAGTGTTTGGTACTCTGTATATATGTTTTATTATAATTGAATGGATTCTTTTTTGTTTCTTATATGGTGTTTCTTAAAAAGAAAGAAGTGTAAAAAAACAGATAGAAAAGTCAGAGCGGTAGATATCCTTTATTTACATCTTTCAGTCTTAATTGAAGGCACAGGTTATAGTTTATTCCTTTAGTTAGATAAGTAACTGTAAACTGTATTTTAAATCTTTTTCTGATCTGAGATATTTGTATCTACTGTTTATATAGAATACATAATATCCATTTTGACTATAAAATTCCTGACTTTTGACATATGTTAATAAAACTTTTTTTTATTTATTTACGCATCAAAATTCATCGGATACGTTGTGACAACAAATGAATGTATGTAGACTGCCGTAATTTAAAACCGTCGTTTTTTCACTGTCGGGTAAGAATAAACTGTATTTTTTTAAATTGGTTTAAAGTAGAAAAAACTAAAAATCATAAATAAAAAATAAAGATTTTCAAGTGTCTTTTTTTATAAACAGTCACCTTTAACGGTCAACTGCTCCTAAACTCAGCAAAATATCTTATCGTAAATTATGTACTAACGACCTTATGAATAGTCGGATAAAGTCTGTGCAAAGTATATCGGTTAAAAAGTTGTATTTTATTTGGATTTCGATATGGACTTGATCTTTTAATTAGTTAACTGGCTAAGACTACGGAGAAACTGATAATAATTACGCAATTCGATAGGCCTAAGCCTGTTCGTACATACAGTCCGCCATAAGGTTAATGAGAACTCTGGTATAACAAGACGGCTTTACGTTAACACCGCGGCGTGACGAGAAGTTAGTACACAAAATGTAGTTACGGCGTACCACCCGCTCCAGTTACCTCATACAAGACCCACACAGACACACACAACATGCATGCTATCGGCTTATCTGATTCCATACATACCTGCCATATTACTAGAACACCATTTAATTAAGACTATAAGGTGAACTTTTTACACAATTCTCTCGAAAAAATAAATGTCGCCTTTAAAAGGTAGTCCATCTTTTTTTAAGGTGTGTAGCAGTTTTTATGTACATCCATTTATGCGAGTTTACCAATTCTTAGACAATCGGGTTAATTTTTTTTCTGCTAAAATTGTTTTATTCTATAATTATATGTTAAAGGCTTTAAGGATAATATTGGTAATTAATCTCGTTACCGAAAGAATTTCTTAATAAAGTCTTCGGTATTGATTTATAAAAAACTAGATTTTATTTTTTATTTTTACTTTCTTGACATTGTAGTTCTACAGTTACGCTGTAAGAAACAAAGTATCATAAGCAGGGAAAAAATGGGGTGTGGGTTCTTTTCGAAGTTTCATGACCTACGGATCTCAACAAAAAAAAAAAAACGAAAGTGGGAATAACATATTTTCTGACTATATAAACAGATTTTGATGAAATTTTGTACAGGGACTCGTGTATATGAGACAATTTATTGGTAAAATTTTACCATGTTTGGACTCAAAATTTTGCAAATATAACCACATTTTATATTAACCTTCGTACATGTATGCATGCTTGTCTTACCATTTAAAAAAAAATTTGCCCCAAAATTCCCTCTTTTTTCGATTAAAAATCGAAAAGCTAGTTTTTTTATTTATTGCATATTTTTTAACAGAATTTCTTTAATGTTTTACTAGGCATAGTAGTGGTGCTAGTGACAAAAAAAATTTGGGGCAATATTGAGGAATGGAGAAGAAGATAAAAGTTAAAAAATATAAATTTTTAAAACATTTTTTGCATTATTTATTATTAAATAATAGACTAATCGACTTTAAATAATAGACTTTTAGTAACAATATTAGAATAAAATTTCATTATAATTCAACCCCCTCCAAAAAAAAATCTTAGGTAACTTTTTATTGGTTATACTTTTTATTGGCTCGTACATTTCTTAATAATTTTTTTATTTTAGTTTCTTTCTTTTAACATAGTAAACGTAGATAAAATAAAAAAGATTTTTTGGAAGTGGGGAGCAGAAAAAAATCTAAATTTTATGAATTTTTGAAGCCTTTATTGGTTTATTTAACCATATAATTATAATTTTACTGTAAAACTACGTCATAAACTACCCCACGCCAAAAAAAAAAAAAATCGTAGGTAACAACTTTATTCACCTATATTATTTTTCCCCTATACAAGAATAAATAACCAATGACAAGAAAGTATTACAACTTTGTTGTCATCTTTTTTTAAGAGTAAAAATATTTTATTTTATCTTGATTTGCCTGCAGCAGAATCTGTATTTTACTTGTAGAAGGCCGATTCGTATTTGGCTTCCTAATTTGTCGGTTACGAATCACTAGAGATCGGATTTTATGCATTTGCATATGCATTTATGTATTAAGCCCATTCTCATCAGTTATTGCATATTTTCCTTAAAATCTAGTGACGATGAATTTTCGCTATATTTACAATATTTTTCGGTAGCAGTTAATAAATGTAATCTTACGTTGTAGCCGGCCAAACCTATTAGCCGCACGACTCTTAGAGCGCACTTAGCAGCCGCGCATCTATTGTTTCGGTAGGATAGTACTATTATCAGGCCAAGAAAAACACAGACTCACGCAAGAGAAGGACGGAAGATACTGTTCTGCGTCGCGCACGCCTACTGCAGCACTTTTCCCACTAGACTGTTAAATTAATCAAATTATTGTTGACGCGCTCATCGCACAGTTCAGTTTTTTATTTATTTGTGCGAAGTTTAATGTGTACCATGCCTTCCGAAAAAAGTCTCTCTCGTGGATAGCTGACTATTCTGGAACATCTACATACCACGGAAATTGTTTTGTATTGTCGAGATTCCAAGAAAAATGTTTCTTGTACAAGAAAGTTTCAAATAGACTAGCATGTCAAGGCAATTTCATATCGCAGAATTTCAAAAGAAAGGCAGAAAGTAAACAAAAAAATAATAAAAACACTTTAACATGGATTTATGTAAAGCCTTACAAGTAATATTCCTCTTCTCAAACTTACAAATACTACCTTAAAAAATTTTCTGCGAAAATATTGCTTGAATCAAAATATTCTAGATGAATCAACATTGCGTAAAAATTACTCACTCTCAATTTACCTATATCTTCTGGAATAAATACGCAATGACTTCTTGGATTTCAGCTGATGAAACGACCGACTGTTGTGGCTGTTACATGGCGAATTTAATTGTCAGTGCATTAAAACTAGAGCCTTCTTCTTCCTGTTTGGTAGCTTGCAAAGACCTTGAAAAGACAAATCGTTCTACGATCGCCAGATTTATGAATGAGGGTATTAAAAAAGTATTTCCTGAATCTTCTACAGACCAAAGAACGTTTATATTTATCTCAGATGCTGCTCCCTAGATGATCAAGGCAGTTAAAGCCCTCCAAGTATTTCATCCCGATTTGATTCATGTGACGTGCTTTGCTCACGGAGTAAATCGACTCGCTGAAGAAGTACGATCCACGTTTTGGAATGTAAATACTGATTTCATTAACAAAGAAAGTGCTTCTTAAGGCACCTGCTCGAAATAAGGTCTATAAAGAAAAACTGCCAAATGTGCCTTTACTTCCCGAACCAGTGGTAACTCGGTGGGGAATGTGGATCGAAGCTGTTCTGTTTTACGTGAACATTTCGAGACCATCAAATGTGTAATAAACGATTTCGATTTGGTTTAAGACCACAACAGATCGTGGTTATTGTGGTTTAAGACCTCAATATTAAACATTAAATAATGTTTAATATTAATTAACCGGAGGGGGTGAAGGATAGCTCCTTGCGGAGCCTTCGTCGGTCCGTGCTTGCATAGATTGACCCCGGTGATGAAACATGAAGACTCTTGATCCTCTAAACCCGAAAGCAACTCTCGGGACTGTGTTATGCTTAATTGCGGGTTCGGCCCCGGGGGAGAGGGAGAACCGGTGAGAGGAGTTTAGTTGGTAAGGAGTAGGCACATATACACACTTATTAACATCTTGTGGAACCTGTTACGAGCTCTACACTTCCCTGTGAGCTGCTCACTCGCTGGGGGTACGTAAATGGTATTCCTTCATAACTCATCGAAAAAAAAAGGTGTACTACCAGATCGGTTCTTGCAGCATAGAGAAGCACAGGGGAGAGAATCCAAACCAAGTTGGCGGAACATTTTCAGGGGGTGAATACCTCTGATCTGTCCTGGGGCAGGTCCCCGCCCACCCTAAACAAAAAAAAAAAAAAAAAAAAAACCCAGGTTCCTAACAAGTTCGAGACGTGGGGCCAGCAATGGTAGCGCGAATGAAGACAAGACACATGAGGTGCCGTGATAATACCGTAAGGTGAGCCCGGCATCCCATGCTATAGACGGGTAGGAATTTTGTGGGTAGGCCCGCAAGGGAGAGTCTCACACTATTATGAGGTATTAGACCACATAGTGCCTGTAACAGTTTTCCTCTCCTCCGACAAAAAAAGTGTACTACCAGCATTTATATTATTTGTGATATAGGCTAATTAATAAATGTACCTACGACTAAATTTTTTTTTACAATAAAACTCGCCGTCATTAAAAATTGAAATGTTTGTACTATTTCTTTTTACGCAGGATTTCATTTCGTCAACAATCTGAAATAATTGTACGAATTATTTACCTTTGAGAATTTTAAGGGCAGCGATTGAATTACAAGTCTGAACAATTATCTTAATTGAAGAAATGCTACGCATCATAAGGAAAACTATATTAATAGTCACTTAGTATGGAAAATAATATACATAAACCTTATAAACCGAGTGACTAATTAATTAAATTAACTTCACAACTTAGAAAAAAATAGACGCTTGGCTAATTGCTATATAGTTTTTATGACAAAATGGAGCGTTGATAGATATAAGTTTTTGTATGCACTCTGAATTAAAATTAATTAAGATTTTTATCATAATTTTATTAGGGTTTTTTTTTTTGTAAAAATTTGAAATATTAATGTTATTTAATCGTGTTATTTTAACTAATTTGTTAATTAAAAAAAAAACAAAAAACAATGTTATTAACAGAGTTATAGGAATAGTAAATATCTTTTAGATTCGTTGAAATTTTTGCAGTGATACATGAATGTTCGTCTTTCTCTCTGAAGACAGAAAATTTACCGGAATGAATCCTAGAAATTTTTACTGCTATGCCACATTACAAGTAAAATTTTACCATTTTCCACCCATACAAATTAAACGATTTCAAAAGTTTCTAAATCTTCAGTTTAGACCAACGCTATTACATCTATATTTAATTTTTCGGAAAAAATTAAAAGCTGATAAGATGTCAAATGAAAGATTTTAACTTCACATATTACAAATATATCATATAGCTGACATGCAGCCAATCCTCTACTAAAGTAATGTGTATAATGCGATATACAATATATAATATAATATAATATTGTATATAATATTTCTTGACAGAAAGGGTATTAATTTGCCACTTTATAATTTTTGTCACAATCATTCTTATGCATGTGCAGCACCTGAAGTACAAAGGGCACCAATAAGTTTTGCTTTCTCTGAGAATAGGGATATTCAGCATTTAGGTAGTTCTTGTTTCCGGCCTCCATGGCGCGAGTGGTAGCGTTCAGCCTTTCATCCGGAGGTCCCGGGTTCGAATCCGGGTCAGGCATGGCATTTTTCACACACGTTACAATTCATTCATCTCATCCACTGAAGATATACCTTACCGGTGGTTCCGGAGGTAAAAAAAAAAAAAAACCTAGTCCTTGTTGAGTACAAAGTGAATGTGTCGTTCGTAGGGGCCATTAGATATTTGAATTTTGTTGGGTTCGGAATGGTTATGTGCAATAGTACAATCGACTCGATAAAGAAGAAAAGGGCGAAAACTACTTTTAAAAATTAGCCTGGCACGTAATTGTAATATACGGCTGTGGCAGTTTCGGATGTTACTTGTATGTTAGGTCACCTGCAACATTTTGTATACGGGAACTAATATTCATTTCGTTTGTTTGAGATTAGCGAAACGGCAGATCTAAAGATATTTTAAAAATTATTCCTCGCAATTATCATGTTATTTCCCTAAAAATCTGAAAACGTTTGCCTTAGTTTCTTTTAATTTACAATATTAATATTACAGGGAGAGATTTTAACGAAAAAGATTGAACGGTAGAATTTTTTTATGGTGTAAAATTTATATTTTTTTCGTTATTGAGAACTTAGTGTTTTCTGTTCACGATTCCTAAATTTTTAAACATAATGCGAGCAATGATAATATACGATACACATCGAGCGGGATGTTTTTTCTTACTCCGCAGTTAAAAACTCAATCAAAAATGACCTGTAATACAATTACCTGTTATTATTTTTGACGAATGAAAGGTATTTGTAAA
>JAAAKQ030508461.1:0-10972 GCA_010016005.3 Zanna intricata | reverse complement strand
TATATATATATATATATACATGTATCTGTTGAAAATATCTTTACTGAAAAATATCCTGGGAGCAGTTTGCCAAAAAAGGAGCATAAGAATTTAGCAGCTTTGTCACCCATCGGCCCAAATGAGAAATGCGGTACTGTAAAGGATCATTTATTATTTACACTTTCAATTAATAATTTTTCTTCTTAAATGTAGCCTCTGACAGTCTGGATAACTTAATGAAGCTACACTGTTAAAATTTGTTAGCGATTAATACAGCAGTTCTAAAAGATTTTTGCTAATTTCCTCTTTATATAATTGAGATTTTTATTTAAATATTTTCTTTTTTGTGCATATCTACATATTATTAAAAAAAAAAAATGAATACCTATTTAGAATAATAAATTTTGATTTCAGCAGATTTAATAGATCATTTATTTTGTAACAGTTTACAATTTTCTGAACAGTATTTGTTAAAATTTTGTAACCAACTCGATATATTTAATGATAATAATTTGTTTCTTATTTTGAATATAAAAATTATTTGTAATTTTATTCTGATGCATTTATCTATAAGTTATGTTTATATTAGAATTTAGAAGTAATTTGTTCATATTTTATATAATCAGCCTATGGTATGACAGTTTTACAGAAGCCCTTATTAGATGTTTTACTAACTTGTACGTCTCACGCTGTAATTCAATTTTCTAATCGATTATAATACAAATTCATTAGTACCACAACTACAGTAGATTCTCATTAATCAGAGTTAATGCGGACTGTTGGTCCTTCAAATAATGGAAAAATTTGGATAATTAAAAAATGAAAATGACACTATTAAGGGTATTGATATTAAAAGGTAGGTTTAATTAACATAATATGAAATTATATTTTTAATTTATTTTGCAATAGAAAATGAATATTTATTTGCATACAAAAAATTGTTAATTTAAGAGTAGTATAATTTTTTTTTTTTTAAATAGTTATCATATTTGTTTATTTTTTGCAAGTGTAATGGATTTTTGTTGCAAGATGACTTCATCTTTTAAAAAATAAAATGTTGCTAGGCATTACTTACGGCTATGTTGTATATAATGTCCAACCATATCACTTATTGTTCGACTTGTTACTTGTTCACAAACAGATACCATCAGAAAAAAATGAAGTATTTCTTATGATGCTTTTAAGGGTTTCTATTTTAATTTCACATCGAGCATCTGCTATGCGATAAATGGCATTTTCTATATTAATTATTACACAAAATCTGTTTGGTTTGCTGAATCTTACTTTCTTCTTCCAGCATATACTTAAGCAGATTTTGTTTCAAGATCTTAAGAGCTGCTTTGATCTTTGTTTGTAGAAAAAATAATAATGATTAAGATTAGTGGTATCTGTCAGTAGAAATTTTGCTTTAATATCATTGCTGTACAGTACCTCCTCATCCCAGGTTTGATAGAGTGCAGTTAAAAATAACTTCTGAGAGATTTGTAATTTTTAAGAAATCCACCTTGAATTATGATGACTAAACTGTTTTAACTAACATTTGGCAAATTTTTACTATTAGACTAATTATTTATTTGAACTAATTTATATACTTAATATAAAATAACATCCATATAGGTGGTAGCTGCTGTTTTTCTTTTTAATTCTTTTTAAGTACATTTAGACTACCTATCAATTGATCTTAAAAACAAAATTTTATAAACCAGAGTGGTATTTAATTTTATATTCATATTACAATTTAGCAGAGATGATTGTATCTTAAAAGGAGAAACTGTTAATAATGTATTATCTATCAACCTTATTGTTTTTAATAAATCCTTTTTTGGTTATATAAAATATCTTAATTTTCACTTTTACCCATTAAATGTTCAATTAATAATACATTTTAAAAGCCTTTCTTTAGTTTTCTTGTTATCTATATTTTATCATAAACCTACTAAGTTTCTTTTTAATTCGTTATTTTCTTTTATCCCAATAAATTTTTTTCGTATATGAAACCATGACCTTAAATTCTAAAAAAAAACTTCAGTTTCATTCTTAAAACTAAAATACAGGTAATCATTTTTTAAATAATTGTTTAAAACAAGTTGCTCATAAAGAGTTAGGATTATTTTTCGTAATTTTAAATTATTAATTTTTTTCTTTTTTATAACATTGCTTTTATTGAAATATTTAAAAAGATAAATTAAAAAAATGCCTTGACTGTCTAAAGAAAAAAAATACACCACGATAATTATGTATATTATATGTTTTTATACTACCTATTTATTAATTTCTGTTTATATTGTTGTATGTTTTTTCTTTTTAAATAAATATTTGGTGTAATGTATATATTTTTTTCTAATTTAAATGTATGTATACAGACAGTCTTTTTTATTCGTTAATTATTATAATTAAAATCTTTTTATGTTTTTATAAAAATAAAAGTTATTGTAATATTAATTAATAAAATTATTGTGTTTTCTGCACAGTACAGTGTGTATAGTGTGTTCATATTTAAATTCTAAATAATTTTTATTGTACTGTATATGTAATACAAACAATGTATGAATAAAAAAAATATCATAATTATTGGAATTAAATAAATACTTTTGAAAAATATATAATTGTTTCTTTCTTTTTTTTTTAATATTATTAATTTTTCTAATAATAAACTATAGCTAATTTAAAATATTAAAAACAACAAAACAAATTATTCTTTATAATTATTTATTTTTAAAATTATTGTTTATGTTGTTATTATTACTATTATAAAAAAACAGAACATTTTTGTAAAATTTTATAAAATACCATTAAATAAAAAACGAAGAAAAGATGATTTAGTTTATTTTATAATAATGAACAGGTTTTTATTTTATTTACTTGTGGGATTAATAATTGTCATTAATTCATAATGTTATGAAATTATTTAACTGAAAAGTTTGGGTGATTCACTTTTAGTTCAGATTAATACTCACTGTGATTAAAAAAAAAAAAAAAAAAAAAAAAAAATTGAAACTGACTCACAATACTACACACTTGTATGTTTCTGCATATAGTTTTATTATTTTAAACTATGTGCTAATTGTTCAGTAAGCCACTGATGAAAAAATAGATTTTTAGAGCGTGTAAAAATTGCAAAGTTTGTTTGGGATTTGAACCCAGGACCTACTGGATAAAAGTTGAGCATGCTACCACTCTATCAGATTATTACCATCAGTTATTTATGTTGTGTAAAATTATACTTATTTTTTATACAAGCATTATCGTTATTTTTCTGTCAATTTATCTTTTGACTACCATATAACCAGTCTTTCTATAAGATTAATCATATAATAACTATTTTATCTTTCCTCATAGATTTTAGCCATTAATGTTTAAAGGAACACTTATTTTCCTTCTTTTTTTTGCACATTATTTAATATAACTTTCCATGTTATAAAATATTTTATTCTTGAACTGATCAAAAAATTAGATGCAGCCCTAGATAGGTAAATAAATATAAACTGGAAAATTATAAATTGATGACTGCAAGGTGAAATAGATTTTGTAATACTTACAAATAACTACTATCAGTTGGTTGTCCAACTAAAGTTAAAGTTAATGAATCTACTGGTTAAATAGGAAAAAATAATTTTAAAAGGAGTATGGAATGTTGTAGATGGTTTTCAAGAAAGTAAAGGACCTGTCGGGGGAGGGAGGGGGGTGTAATTCCACATGTAACAATAAATATAATACTGCAACAGTGAGTGTTAAATTTTATTATTATTTTTTAAAAATTAAACTGAAAATAATGCAGACTACATTAATTTTACCAAAACCTGATTCCCAAATTTACATTAATGTTTCATATAATTAAAAGATTTTATTTTTTTGAGTGAAACCCCCTCATCATTCAAAATATACTTGAATTCGCTAAGTAAACTTATTTAAATTTATATCTTTTATATGATTTCCGTCGACTTTGATAATTCAAAGTTTTATAAAAAGAAGCATACAGTTGCATTGATTGTAAAATTAAATTTAAAAAAATGTTAATTATTTTTTGTAAAATAGTTGTTTAATCAGTCAATGATTGTTATTTTGGTGTTTTGTCTTATAATTTGTTAACCACCTATGATTAAATGTTATTCTGGAGCAGGGCCAGCTTAATTCACTTTTCTAATGTACACAAAGCATAAACACCACTTCTATTAAGAATTAATTAATTAATTTTTTTATAGCATGTAGTTTAAATATTGTGTTCATGTAATAACTACTGGTTTGTAAAAATAGTACCCATCTAGAATAATTAAAAAATTCCGTCCTTTTCCTAATGTATATGTACAAATAAATATACTTTAATAAAGTACAAATGAAAAAAGCAGTCTTGTAGCTATTATTTGTATTTACTTCTATAAATATTTGTACAATTGTTTTCTTATTCAAATTAGTCTAACTGCTTCTTTTTTCTTCAAGTGCCTAACTATTCCAGATACCTTATCTAATTATAGATGTCCTAACTTTATTGTCTATCACAATAATATTCTTTAGTGCTTTTTAACAAACTAGTTCTTAAAGATTCATTAAATTTTTTCTTTTCCCCTTTCTTGTAATACAACTAAATAATAATAGATAGGGTGGTTACAAGTCGAATCTACTATCATTCTATATTAATGAGACTAGGTCCTAAAATTTTTTGCATTTTAAATTTTAAAATCTTTGTATCATTTAGCCTGCTATAAATATCAACATATCAGACCATTCAGAGCACTTGCTCATTAAATATTTTGAATTTTTTAGAATTGATTTTGGTTGAATTCAGTTTTCAAAAAGAAATAAAAATATTTTGGTTTTTTCTTTTTAACAATCTTGTAATCCGTATTTTTTAATTCTGAAATTTTTTTAGAATTCTTTAATCTTTGTGATCACTCGTATCGGTATATCAAACTCATATATGTATTGATTAACCCTGATTCCTAATTTTTATTTTTATTTAATTTTTTTGAAAAAAATTTCAAGTTGTTTTTATTTTTTGATTCTATAATTTTATTATTAAATACGTTTCTTATTTAAATTTTATGTTTCACTCTGAGTAACTATTTAAGTTATTTATATACTATACCGTGATAAAAATTTATTTGTAAGAAAATTTAAAAAAAACGTTGTAGAAGGTTTGAGTGATATTTTCAATTGTCGTTTAAAAAAAAAAAAAATATTTAATGCTGCCTATCTGTACTTCTTATACAGTTCTATAAACGTCTATAGTAAGTTTATGTACAAGATGTAAGTCTTGTTTATGTACAAGTTGTTGTACATAAATAATGAATTTTAATCTTGTATTACATGGTACAATATGAAACTTAAAATAAATGAGAATAACCAGTTTTTGTTATAATCTAATTTTTAAAAAAATTCTATAAGAATCTAATAGGTTCTTAATTTAATATTGCACATAATTTAAAAAAAAACAGTTTTTGAAACTGTTTAATTTTTCCTTTTTTTCATTAGTGGAAGATTTTATTTACTTCTTTTATTCTTACTCCATTTAATTTTAAATGAAATAATCTCAAATATTGTCTTAATTATACGTCTTCAATTATTACTAAAGATACATACATTTGTATCTTTTAAATATTTTTTTTAGTAAATATTTCTTACAAACTTCTTATTTCAGTTAATTGGTCTTAAAAACTATTTATTTAGATTCTTTTAATTAATCCGCTTCTTTACGTTTCTTTCTGATTTCCCTATCACTGATATTTTATACTCATAGACTGTTTCAATTTGCAAAATATATTTTTAAATTTATATTCACATTTTGCAAGCTAGTGTGGAAGCTTCACTCCTTAAATTCGCAGCCTTTCTGTCATAAATTAAATAATTGTTTTCAATGTTTAAAATATTATGTTTCTCTAAATATTAAAATTTGTATGTATATAATGATATTTCTTTTTTTTTTTTAATTTTATTTTATTAATTATAAAAAATTTCTTGATAACAATTTAATATATTACAGTTTTATTGAAATAATTTGGCATCTTCCTTAAAATGAATTAAAGTGATGATGTAAAATGATTTCTTAAAGCTTCCCTTACAGTTTCACAAAAAAAAATTAAATTATATTAAAAGAAAAATGTCAATTTTTTGTTAATAGAACCTTTATTTATAGATTGGTTTTAAAAAACAATAATATTTTCTTTCTCAGGATGTAACTAGAGATTTTTTTTTCCACTAAATATTTTGTTAAATTGAAATATTACTGTTAGATTTTAAGGGATGCAGTTTTCTATCTTATCCTTAAATAAAACTAAATTTATTATACATACAGTAGTACATGTTTTTGAGTCTGTTCAAACTGTCAGTGATGAATGTATAGATTCTGATGAATACTAATATAATACACAATAAAAATAGCCTGTTACTTTTCTTCTAATATATTACAATTTGTTTTTCTAATAAAGTAAAAAATAATAATACTACTACTCATATTACTATTACTGCTATTACTAGCAGTTAAACGTATTCTAATAAATTAGAAGAAAAGGAATAGGCTATTTACTAGTACTACTACTACTACTGCTGCCAATAATAATAACAACATTAGACTTTCATTTAAAATTGTAAATGTTATTACTTATATGTGAGTATTAATTGTTTATTTTATTGTTTAATGTTTATAATTGTTGATCATAAATTCATTTTTTATTATTATTATTATTATATTTTAATTCCATATTATTATTATAATTAAAACAATAGATTATGTTATTGTATTAAAATATCACCAAGTTGTGCCAACTTAAATAAAAAGGAAAAAAAAAATAAAAAAAATATTTGTAAAGCATTGTTCAAAGCCTGACCATTAGTAATATATATATTTTGTCATTTTATAAGAGGTTAAAAAACAAAATAATGTATAAATGCGTGTATGATGAATTTTAAATATGTATATTTTATTAACTGATACTTAAGAACAGATATTTTATGGTAACCAGATATTTTGTATAGTCGGAAGGGGGAAAAGAAATCTGTTTTCAAAATGGTTGAATTCATTTTGTAATTTCCAATGCTATACATAATAGTTAGTCGTCATAGTTACATCTCTAATTTAAGTGTCAGATTGATAATTCACGTATTTTTCCATGATTATTATTGTATTAAAAAAAATAATAAACAAACAAAAATTGTGATCAGTATGAAGTGTAAATGTTTGTGTAGCTTTAATAGATTTTAACGATGATTAAATAATTTAATTGATTACAAGCCAGTGTGTGCTAGTTTAATAATTATCCTACAATTTAATTACAGTAATTATTATTATTATTATAAGTATAATTATAATATTAGCATAAAATAATTAAATTTAAAATTAGTAATTATTATAAAATATGTACAAATGTGTGTATATTTTTTATTAAGAAAATTGTACACTGTAGTAGGTAATGTTAATTCACACTGAAGGAACAACAAAACAAAAAAAAATGTATAATTATTATTATTATTATTACACAGAAGGATTCTTATCTTTTTGCTACTGTTGTATTATTCTTGTTGTTGTTTGTTGTTGTTCAAAGTAAACTGGCATTAACAAAAGACAAACAGGAACGACATTAGTTTAACATAACATAGTCTGTTTACTTTGTAACAACAATTTTTATTATTATAAAAAAATAATCACAATTAATGACATATTTATAGTTTATAGTGTGGGGTGTTTATGAGAAAGAAATGCATGCATGTGTGCGTGTATGTATCACTAATAAAAAGAGTATTGGAGTCTGTTAATAGAAAAGTGGTGATCATTATTATTATATTGTATTAATTATTATTATATTTAATTTAATTTCATCATATTATACATTTAATTATCATAATTAATTGATTAATTATTATTGTACAATAATATTAAATAGGTAATAGAATTAAAGATGATTCAGTTGTTCAGATGATTAGAATGTTTGTGTATTAAGATTTGAAATAATAATAAAATGTAACTATAATCCAATTTCATTCCTCATTTTACCATTTATTATCCTACAGGCAAAAGTAAATATTCTTTGTGAGCTAGTATTAAACTTTTAAGTTCAGGATCCGACTTTTTTCTTACCTATTATGTGGATTACTAAACTAATTTTTGCTTATTTTTCTCTAAAATTACTTTTGTATTTATAATTAATGACGATTCTATTTATTGAAAAGTAATAATGGAACCTTATTTGCATCCTTCACTATCTTGATAATTTCCCTTCATGTTGCTTTTTTCGAAATCAGTTTTCTTTACTTTATTCTTTCTGATTTACTTCAGCGAAAGCTATTTTTCCATCAATAAATCATAATTGGTGTATAAAAATTATTGTGGTTTTAATTTTTTATAGGTTTAATTTGTTAGGGATTTATTTTCAAAAATAGTTAAGAATAAGCCAAAATTATCTTTGTAACAAAACTGTTGTACACCAGCATTGTTGTCAGATAAAAGTATACAATAATGATGCGATTCTCCATTCAAAATAACAATATAAGGACAACAAAATTTATAAATAAAAATAATATTATATTAATCTTACTTTATGAACATCATGTATATATTTAAACTTTAAATAACTTAATTAAACAAACAAACAAAAAAATACATTTAGCTAATGTTCCTATGTTAAAACAATCTATTTTTCATTGAGATCTGCATATAGTTTATCTCCATTTTAATAATGAAGGTAAACAATCCAAAAGTATTCCTGGTGGTACCAATTGTAATGAATTTATCTTACTAGGAATTTTCTAACAATGTTCATCATCAAAATTTCATTCAGAAAGAATGCTTAGGTTCAATTATTCTTGCATACCAGATATGTTATATGATATATGGTTTAGAAAACCATATATGATCTTCAGATAAATTTTTTGGTATGAGAATATTAAAATATATATATTTATTTTTTCCATAAATGAAAATAATGAAAAATTACATTTTTTATTAAGTTATTATATGAAAATGCTTTGACACAATAACATTGTTTTAATAAAACAAAATGTTTTAATTTTATTTTAAGTTGTGCAGAAGATGTTTTATATGTCTTAGTACTAACTAAAAATAGCAACAAAAATTTAATATAATTATAGGCTCTTTCTTGAGTTTATATTTCAATGTCCTTTAAAATGATTTTTTACAATGCTATCCTTTCTGTTTAAAATTTTTGAGTTTCTCTCCTCCAGATGAGGATATAATGGCCTCAATGAAAAATAGATTTTCTTAACATAGGAACTTTAGATAAATTTAATTTTTTTGTTTCTTTAAGAATTAAGTTATTTAAAGGTTCAAATATAAACATGATGTTCATAAAGTACGATTAATATAATATTATTGTTATCTCTATGTTTTGATGTCATTGCAATATCTGACAGCAAGTTGACGATCATTCTTTTCACTGAAGTGGGCATAACAGGAGTTGCATATTTGGATATGGTGCGAACATGGTTCTTTCTCAACTGCATGGTGGACTAAACAGTTTTATTAAGCAACAAAATGATTTGCCTCCTTACTGGCATAACTGTAAGGGATCTCTCTTAAATGATGTTTTATCCAAACAATGGATCAGTCAGCATGGACAATACAGAGCTTGTTTGTAGTTGTTTCAAGGTCCTTGATCTGATTCCATGTGATTTTTTGCTTTGGGGTTTTATAAAGGATCTTGTGTGTCTCCATTACCTACTTCTACTGGTATTCAAGGCACAGGTTTGAAGCAGCTGTTGCTTCCATTACTCAAATAAGTGGTTAAAGCATGAGACAAATTCTCCGGTCAGTTGAAAGTGTGATGCATGTAAAAGTGTTCACATTGAACACTTTTAGGAAAAACTGAAAGAGTTACTCTATTATTTTATTTGTGATTCGATTATTTTATTTATGTTATTTGTAAGTCGAACTTAAGAGATATTAATTGGCTTTAAAACTCCAAAATTCTTTTTTTATATCCTGTAAATTTTATTGGCTTGAAATCATTTGTTCTGTTCTTTTAAATCTTCTAAATTTATTATTTGAATAGAAAATTTGTGATTTTACATAAACCCACAGATAAAAATTCATAGAAGTAATATCTAGAGGTTGCTCACTCTTTTTGTCTGATCTATCTCTGAAGAAATGTGTCAGTTAATTCCACATGAGTGTGGCAAATGTGATAAGAGTTCTGTCTAGTATTTGAGGCAATAAGGTAATTTTCCAGTATTTGAGATGCTGCACACCCTTCTAACATATCCAGTAAGTTATTTCATATTTAAGTTTTTTCAGCCAAAAAGAAAAAACTAACACTAACTTTAGGGCTGTCTCATCACTGTTCTATAATAACAGATGGAGGTTGTGAATTTCTATTAGGTTAATAGAAATAGAACATTATATCAATATACTCAATCAAATACAGTACATAGTTTTCATTACTGAAAATAATCAGTTTTAAAACTCTTCACCGTGATCTAACCTATCCAAAATATCTATAGTGAATTCAAATTGTTTTTTCTGTTATGAATAAGTCAGTTTAATCTATGTTATTTACTTTTTTTGAGTCTGTTAAATTAAAAAAAAATTTTATTTATGATTAAATTCACCACATAAACTCCAAAATTTGGAAATGGACTTTTTTTAGCATATAAAAATACTATCACAAACAGAAATTCAAACCTGGATATTTTACCTTCTGGGTGAAAGACTGTTTGAAATTATTTATATTATTATAAAAAGAACAATTCAATGCATAATTACGTGTATAATGAGGATAATATTTTTATATATGAACTAAGATAAATAAAGTATTAATATATATATATATATATATATATATATATTAAAAACACAAAAAAATGACAGAAAATCTTTTAGCATATTTAATCAGTTGAATTCTGAATAGCATAAGAACCTGGAGGATTTGTCTTTAATAGATGACTTCAATTCTGTAGACAGTGTGAATGAATGACTTTAAAAAAACAAGAAAACCAAATTTAAAAACAAACCAAACCCTGGTGAAAAGAGAACAATCACAAGGTTAAA
>JAAAKQ030508450.1:0-19890 GCA_010016005.3 Zanna intricata | reverse complement strand
AAGCTTAGTATATCCGTCGACAGACTTAGGTCTGATGGATAGTTATGTAAATTAAATTAAAAAATAAAATAAATAAATATTATGGGAAAATTTAGTACTGTACTTTATATATAGCATTAAATGGTATACATACTTTTTTTTTTGCATAAATTACACTACTCTACACAATTTTCAAAAAAACGTTTCTGTTAACTAGTGAGATTTTTTCCATTTCCACATCATCTAGGTTTCAGTTTCTACTTGTCCAAGAAAATAGAATATGTTCTAAAACTGTCTTCAATATTGAAATATCTCAATTTTATTCATGCTGGAGGGTTAAAGAAGTTTACCCCCTTAAGAAGTTATCAACTATCTTTCTAGTAATAGTAATAAAATTCACTTAGATGGTAAATATATACAATGTACAAATTCAGTCCTTTTTTGAAATTTTCATGAGCTTACTCAGCCATGGTGTAACATTAATTTTTACAATTACACCTACTTTGCCAACTTAACTTTTGTTTATTTTTTTAATTACAAAACCTTTTCTCTAAAAAATAATGGACTCTGTACCAAAATTATACTGAACAAAGCTTTACCTCTGTTAGTGTACTGAGTGTTTGATGGTAATTATTGAGAACAGTACTTGGTAGTACTTGTCAGAACAGAATGTACCATGCTCAAGAGGATTTAAAATGTAAGTAAATACTTAATTATACTACTTTATTTAGTTAATTTTATCTATCACTTGTTAATTTTATGAAAATACATAATGTTTGTAATTTTTAAACTTAAAAATTTCAACTCACTTCCTGTTTTTATAAATTATAATTTATCTTTCAAACTTTGCAAACATCAAATATTTTTTTCAGATTTCAGGTAAATGTTGAAAAAAGCGAGTGCTCAAAAAAATATACCTCTGAAAATTCTGATTTCTACTGAAAACTAAGACTATAGAGAAGGAATTCAAATAACAGTTATAAACCTTACAACTAATTAATCAGAATATCCAAATATGTTTTTATGATTAATTTCAAATAGTATAAAAGTTATTAATATGTACTTGTATTATGTCATTTTAAAATTGTATCATGTCATCATCATCAAAGATGAAAGTGCAAATGAAAATCAAAAATTCTCAGACCTTAATTTATAACCTTTGGCAGATAATACAAAAATTAAACATAGTGCTGAAATTTGAATACTTTTCAAAATCCACTGAAAAAAATTCTTAATAACTTTCAGATGGCCAAATAGAAATAGAGTACAATAAAGTGCGTTTGAAACAGGTGCATACTGTATAACTAGCCAGTTGGTCAGCTATATAGAATTCTAAGACACTGTTTAGACATGATTAATGTTTAATTATATTACCATAATGTGTAGAAAAATAGTTAAATTCTGAAGGAGTGGGAGGCAGGGTTGGATAAAATGAGTTAGTATCTTGTTTTTTAATGACATAAAAAGCTAGTTTGAAAAAGTTTGAAACAGTAACAGTAAAGAATTTTTTTAATTGGTTCTGTAGTTTTAGTGGTTACTGAAGGGAACCAATTTATGTTGCAATATAATCAAATGAAATAAATAAAACTTTCATGTTAAAAGATAACCTATAGTTGATTAAAATAAGATTTTCCATTAAAAAATTTGTAGGTACATACTGGAATTTGTTGCACTTCACCATTTGGTGTTACAATTTGCTGAAACAATTGAACACCAGCAGTAGCAGCATTCGTATTATGAGCAGGACCTTGAATTTGTATCACTTGAGGTTGATTGTTTGTTACGTTTGTGACATTAGCAGCTACATTTTGTGTTGCTGTTGATGAGGCCTGCAAACAAATGATATATATAACAGTAAAAATCAATGATAGATAAGAAAGATAATTAGGATAAGACACAAGTCAATTAGATATGCTAATATGTCAAACTATTTTATTCTATATTACTTTTATGAGGTTTTCATTAACACACTACATGCTGTTGAGAACTATATTTTTAATGAAATTTATATGCTCACATCACCATTAGGATTACTTTTTCTGAGTGATAGCATTGTTATATATATGAGGTCTGTTCAAAAAATACTTAGACTATTTGAATTGCTCAGGCCCAGTTGGTTGCAGGGAAATCCGCTTAGAGTCACCTTCTTCGTACACATCAGCTGATTACAAGGCAGTTTGCCTATCAGAAATATCAACGTTTGTTGCTTAGCTACGCAGTTGTTTGTGAAGTGCTGTTCATATCAAATGGCGGATTTTACAATGAGTGAATTGAACGAGCAAAGAGTTGCTGTGAAATTTTGTGTTAAACTCAGAAAATCTGCGAGTGAAACTTTTGATATGCTCCAGAGAGCTTACGGCGACGATGCTATGAAGTATGCGACATGTTTCAAGTATGGCCATCTTTAAACGTTATGCACATTTTAAAGATGGCCATCAATTGTCAGTGACGTTCAATCGACTAGTTGATTGAAGACAATGAGCGTCCTGGACGTTCTTCCATCTCAACTGATGACTCAAACGTCGACATAATCAATACCATGGTTCAAGCAAATCGACGTCCGACTATCAGAGAGTTTGCTGAAGAGTGTTAAATATCAGTTGGATCATGCACGAGATTTTGACTGCAAAATTGAAAATGCACTGTGTTACTGCGAAATCTGTGCCAGGTCTGATGACAGACAACCATAAAGCCTGTCGCATCCAGACTTGTCAGGAATTGCTTCAAAACGTTCAGAGGAAGACAAAAACTTCTTATCGAGGATCATAAAAGGAGGTGAAGAATCATAGGAGTACGGTTATGACACTGAAAAAAAGGTGCAGTCGTCCCAATGAGTAGGTCAAACATCTCTCAAACTGAAAAAAGCTCGCCAAGTTCATTCCACGAGCAAGGTGATGTTATTTTCTTTCATGCTGAGGGTGTTGTCTACTATGAGTACCTCCCCGAAAGCTCCACAGTGAACCAGACTTACTACATCGAAGTTCTTAAGCGTGTGTGAGATGCTATCCAGCCAGAAAAGGCCAGAAATGTAGAAGAGTGTTTTTTTTTCATCATGACAATGCTCCAGCCCATTCAACCCTCAAAACTCAGGAGTTTTTGGCCAAACATTCCATCACTATTCTTCCCTACCCGCCCTACTCACCTGACCTCGCTCCTTGTGATTTCTTCTTGTTTCCCAAACTCAAAATAACTCTAAAAGGAAGAAGATACCTGAGATCATGGCAAATGCGAAAAAAAGCTGAAGAAAATCACAAAAAAAGTGTTCCTTGACTGTTTCCAAAAGTGGAAACACTGTTGGGATAAGTGTGTATGTGGGGAGGGGAGTACTTTGAAGGGGATCCAGTCATGTAAATTATAAATAAAGTATATTTTGTTTTATGACGTTTGTCTATGTATTTTTTGAACAGCCCTTGTATATATACATATATATGTGTGTGTGTGTGTGTGTGTGTGTGTGTGTATAACAACTGGATCAAAAGTACCCAAAAATTCCTAAAATCCAACACATTTGGATTTTGGACTGTTTCTTAACTGTAGTAATAAGCCCTTACTGACAGCTTTTCAATGATATATTAGTGGTACTTATTTTCATTGGTTTCAGAGTTTTAGCCAAATAAAACTTAATTAATGAAATATTTGGATCTTACAAGAGGAAGGCACATTGGTTCTTAACTGCAGTAGTAAGCCCACTGTTTCATTGGTGACCAGACATATATATATATATATATATATACTAGCTGGCCTGTCTGGCTGAACTGGACCCTCTGGCTCAGGTGAGGCTGAGGCCCATCATAAAGCCAACTTGGGGGCTCATCAGGGCCTATTCCAAAGCTGCAGATCTCACTTCACTCACTATTTCCAAGGGGAACGGTGCCGTGGACATCCACACATCTTGCTTTGGTCGCCATTTTCATTTACCCAGAGGGCTTCACCCTCTAGACCCCCACACTGTTATTCTCATGGTTGTAAGAATAATACTGATAAATAACAATTATAGTATTTAGGCTTTATTACCAGAAAAAGAAAATAATTTGCAAAAGATAGAATAATAATAACTATTGGTTCTGGTATCTAAAGTACGCAGCTTTGATGACAAAAAACTCATTACTTATTTCTTTGCCATGGTGGTAGAAATGTAATAATGAAGTAAAAGGAATAATATTTTTTCCTTAATGAATATCTTTAATTCACAACTTCATCCTCCTTGGGAGCAAAGAAGTAGTGAATATTTTTAATATCTAACCTTCATGGGAGCTAGGGCCTCAGTTGATGGCTTAAAACCTTCTCTGAGATAACACGAATATATCCTGTAAATTTGAAAGTAATTGGTCAGATGGTGCGATAACAAACAAACAGACAAACTTTAAATAAATATAATTTCTGAATAATCGTGATCTGTTAGATCAAGAGTGTGTATGATGCATGTAAAAGTTAGTCTTCACCAAACTAACAAATACCCTGTTTGAATTTTGAAAATTGGATGATGTCAAGATATTATAAGAGCGCCCCACAATACATTCCAAAACAGCACCCAGGGGCATCAAGTTTGTTACTAGATGATGATGATGATGATTGGTCTAACCTCCCACGAGGTGCTTGCATAACTCATCTCTATAGCCTCACAAGGTGCACCCATATTGGAGAGGTATCTTTTGAGAGTCAGATTAAGCAATGATTCCTGAAAGAGGGCAACAGTTCTTTCAGTAGTTGTTAAGGGCATAGGTCAGGAGGACTTAAATGGCCATAGTAACATTACTCAATCTTTTGACTGCTGCACAGCTGAAAGTAATGGAAAACTACAGTAAGGGGTCACCAGAAGATTAAAAAATAACATTCTACGAGTCGGAGCGAGGAATGTTAGAAGTCTAAAAAATATTGGTAGGTTAGAAAATATAAAGAAGGAAATGGAATGTTTAAATGTAGATGTATCAGGAATTATCGAGGTTTGGTGGGAAAAGGAAAATGACTTTTGGTCAGGTGATTTTAGAATAATTAATTCAGCGTCAAATAAAAGCCAGGACGGAGTAGGTTTTGTAATGAACAAGAAGATAGGGAAGAGATTAGAGTATTTCAAAAAGCTTAGAGATAGAATGATTGTAATAAGGATAAAATCGAAACTTAAGTCGACAATGATTGTTAATGTATATATACCTTCAAGTGCACATGATGATGATGATGATGAGGTGAAGTATGTATACAAAGAAATTGAGAAAGCAATTAAACACATAAAAGGAGATGAAAATTTAATAATAGTTGGAGATTGGAATGCAGACATAGGAAAAGGCAAGAAAGGAAATGTTGTGGGTGAATATGGGCTAGACAAACACATGAAAGAGAGGACCAACTTATTGAGTTTTGCAATGAAGTATAACTTAGTGATCGCCAACACCCAGTTTAAAAATCATAATAGAAGAATATACACATGAAAAAAACCTGGTAATACTACAAGATAACAGATGGATTACATCATGGTTAAACAAAGATTTAAAAGTTAACTCGATTGCAAAGTATATCCTGAAGCAGATATTGATAGAGACCATAATTTAGTGAAAATGAAATGTAGATTGGTGATTAAAAAGCTGAAGAAAGGTGTCAGATGTATCATTGGAATTTAGAGAAACTTGGAGAAAGAGGAAGTAAAACGTTTTGGGGAGGACATCTCAAGAGGTCTGAGTAAAATCGATAAGCTTGAAAATATAGAAGAAGAATGGAAGAATATTAAAAAGGAAATTCTTAAATCAGCAGGAGTGAACTTAGGCAGAACAAAGAGAACCAATAGAAAACCTTGGATAAAAGAGGATGTATTGCAGCTGATAGATGAACGTAGAAAGTATAAGAATACAAATGATGAAGGTAAAAGGAACTATCAACAGTTAAAAAATATTATAAACAGGAAGTTTATAGTAATTGGCGAAAGAAAAGTGGATTACAGAAAAGTGTTCAGAAGTGGAAAGAGAAATGATCACTGGTAAAATAGACAGAGCATACAGGAAATAAAGGAGAATTTGTGTTACATAAATTAAAATCCAATAAAGTATTATAATCGGTATACTGATTTATAATACAAAAGAAAAAGTCGATAGGTGGGTGGAATATATTGAAGAATTATACAGAGGAAATGAATTAAAAATACAATATTGAGATCTGAATTTAATATAGCATTAACAGATTCTAATGGTAGAAAGGCTCCTGGGATAGATGGATACCAGCAGAATTGCTTCGCAATGGAGGATGTTTGGAATATGTAAAACAAATTACATATTTGTGTAAAACAAATTACTCAAAGATGTATGATGTATACCGAAATAAAACAACTGGCACTAGATAGGGAATCTTGGAGAGCTGCATTGAACCAGTCAAATGACTGAAGACAAAAAAAATATATATATGTGAAGTCAACTACATCAAGCCTCAAGAAAAATGAAGTTGTACATTTAGTGAAAATGTGTAAATCTATGTCTACATTATAATCTATTATAATGTTGGTAGAAGGTGCCCATCTTCTGCAATGATGAAAATGCGTTTTGTAAGTCAGCACACTGTTCAAAAAATGTTACCAGTAACTTAAAAAGAAACATTAATAACAAATGCAGTGGCCTATAGCTCATCAAGAACTCAGGAAATGTATATCTCTCTAATGAACATAATTTTTGTAAAATCAATTTATTTTGGAAATTTTCTAAAGCTAATTCATATAATTTTGGTCAAACCATTTTTCAAATCATTAAGGTTCAATATTATAATATTTTATGGACAATAAATCGTTAAGACAAAAGGAAAGGGAAAGTTATGCCAGAAATCTTTTAATCGCAGTACATTGTTCAAAATTAATTCAACCCAGAAGATCGATTGGTGAAGAAGGAAAAATATAGTCCTGAAAAATTAAAAATTAACAATTACAATGTTTTGCATGATTTTGTCAGTAAATCAGTTAACAAGCCGATTGTGAAGTATCTTTCATTGAATAGTGTATGTAATATCTTCAGCATCTACCACACTTTCCTATTTTATCTTCTCTTAAATCTTTCATGATTTTTATTTGAGTGTTCTCTATAAATCAAATCTGAAAGAAAAGAGATACAAGGAGTCTGATGACATTATTGCTGACAAAAAGAAGCAGCAAAAGATTTCTAAGAATAGATTCTAGGAGTCATTATAAAATTCATGAACATTGGCAGAAATACATTTATCAAAGAAGAGTACTTTGAAAGAAATGTTTCCTTCAGATCCCTTGACACAGCAAATTTCATGCATCAAGATCCTTTAACCCATTTTCAAAGAAGAGTGACACAAGTAATGCAACAATAGTGAGGAGGCCAGGTCTTATCTTGGTCAACTTTACATTCAAAATAAAGTTTTTAATACTTTTAATATATGGAGTAAATGTGCCCAGTTGATTTTTTAACATTAACTCGCCACAAATGTAACAAAAAGAGTCTGGTTTATTTACACAGTTTCTAGGCATTGTGCCACTTGATATTTTAAATACATAAAAATTACTTAATTGAAAATTAACAAAGAAATACACAACTGAACAAATTTAGACACATGAAGGGTAATGATGTTCTTTTTTAATGAAGATCAATTCTCATAAAATAAATCTATTTTGGGAACTTTTTGTAGCCACCTCATTATTTATGGCAACACTTTTTTAATTAGTAATTTTTAAATCATTAATCACTTTTCAACTCAAAAATTCATGTAAAAAAAATTACAAATTTTTATCCTGACAATATATTAAAAACAATTTAGGAAATCAAACAACACAATTTCCTCAAATGTTACAAACAACTCCTTTAGAAATTCATACCTAATCTGGTAATAAAAAAAAATATGTAAAAATAAAATAGCCAGTTGCAGGACTGCCAACAGAAGTGAAAACTTACAAAAATGAGTACCGACACTGGTTAATAACAGTGTTCAACAAAGTTTTTGTCACAAAGCAACTAAATTGATGTTCTAACAGTACTTTTTTCGCTGACTTCAAAAATGTTCTCAGAATTTTTCTATCACCCTCCATTTTGTTATTATGCTCTATTTATCATTACATATTATGGTGTACATAATATTGTTACATATTGTTGATAACTTTTAGTCAACAAAATTGTTATTTGGAATAGATATTTATAGAAATTAGTCATAACTGAGTACAGTAATTATGTTTATACACTAATGACTCATGCTGACTGATGATTCAGAAATGTGTCACAACTATGGCTAATCATAAGAGTTGCCAGTTTCAGGCAGTGTGCATTCATATTTCGGTTAGTAAGCACTCAGATATGTCTCTAAATTTGCTCAGTTCTGTATTTCTTTGTTAATTTTCAATTGAATAATTTTTATGTGTTTAAAATATCAAATGGCACAATGCCTAGAAACTGAATAAATAAATCAGACTTTTTTTGTAACATTTGTGGCAAGTTAATGTTAAAAAATTGCACATATTTACTCCATACATTAAAAAGTGTTACAAACCTTATTTTAGATGTAAAGTTGGTAATCAAGTTAAGACCTGGGCTCCTCATTATTGTTGCATTACTTGTGTCACTCTTCTTTGAAAATGGGTTAAAGGATCTCGATGCATGAAATTCGCTGGGTCAGTGATCTGAAGGGAACCAAGAGATCATTGCACAGATGACTGATACTTTTATTTGACAAATGTTTGTGGTATCAATTCCTCAAAGTGATGAACTGCCAGTACCAATACCTCCTGAAAGTATAATACTAAGTGAATGAAACGGAAAATAAACTTGATGATGGCAGTTGTGATGATGATTTAACTAGTGATCCTTCATTTCAAGCTTCAACTTCTGAACCTCATCTTCTCACTCAGGAAGATCTTAATGATCTTGTTTGAGATTTGAATCTTTCTAAAAGTCAAGATGTACTTTTGGGTTCCAGATTATAAAGGTTGGAATCTCCTCATTCACAAAACAAAAGTTACTGCATTTAGTAAAAAACTTACCGAAATATACAAAATGAATTTGTAAACTGTTTTTCTGTTGAAAATGAAGTTGTTTTCTGTAATAATATTGGGTGTCTTATGGAAGCCATTTGTCATGAACACAAAATAGAGAGATAGCATTTATTTATAGATTCTTCAAAGAATAGCATAAAAGCTGTACTTCTCCACATTGGAAACAAATTTCCATCTATACCACTTGTCCATGCTGCCAAAAAGAAAGAAACTTATAAAAGTAAGGAACTGTAACTGAACAAAATAAACTATAAATAATTTTAATGGCATAACTGTGTTGATTTAAAAGTTATTGTACTTCTACTGGGACTACAGCTTGGTTACACAAAGTATAGCTGCTTTCTGTGTGAATGGGACAGTAGAAACATATAATCGCTACATGAAGAAGGAATGGGCAAAGAGAGTATTATGTTTTAATCCTGAAGAAAACAATGTTGGAAACAAACCATTGATTGATCCAAAAAAAAGTGTACTTGCCTGCACTCCACATAAAACCTGGTCTTATGAAGAACTTTGTCAAAGCTATGGATCGAAATGGATCAAGATTTGCTTATTTAAAAAATAAGTTCCCCAGAATCAGTGAAGCTAAGATTAAAGAAGGAATATTCATAGGACCAAACATACAGGAATTGATAAAAGATAAAAACTTTTAACATCATACAGATTCATGAGGTGCAATATGTCACTGAAAATCCATTTTTTGCATTCCCATCTGGATTTCTTCCCAGAAAATCTTGGAGCAGTGAGCGACGAACATGGGGAGTGGTCCCAACAGGACATTTCAACTATAGAAAAACAATATCAGGGGAAGTGGGGTTTGGACCCCAACAATAGTGTCAATAATAGTCTGCAAGCATGTTTGTACATACTTGTAGACTAATGTTGGACACTTAAAAAGTGATAGACTTATAATAGAATACAACAAAAAAGAAAATATAGCAAGAAAACTGACACTTCAATCTTCTAGGTAAACATGTATTTTATTGTATTGTATAAAAAAAAAAACTAAAAAATTTAAATCACTCAAAAACCTTATGTGATAGAGAAAAACCAGTTAAATTTTTAAATTCAGCATAAATGCTACTAAGTACATATATTATAGTTTTTGTGACAAAAAAAAAAGAAGTAATTTTTGGTTGATCAGTGAAATTATAGTTCTATTGCTGATTCTAATATGTGATTATTCATTTAAAAGGATTTAATAGACTACTTAAAAAATCTATTTATAATATAGTGTAGTGGCTAATTAAATAATTTGATAATAAAAATTAAATTGATTTCTTTATTAAATAAATGATAGAAAACATTTACATTTATTAATGAATTATAATATTTTTCTTACTATATATTATTACATTATATTATTATTCTACTTCTGTAATGTTTGTATTACTTTTATTATCATTACCTTCTAAAATTTTTGCAATATTTACATTATTTGTATTTTCAGATTCTTCTAAAAATTAAACAATTGGTTTATGATAACTAAAAAATTAAATAAATACTGTTGAATTAAATGAAATCTATCTAAATATCTTGTAAATTCACTATGTTATTTTTACACTGAGTTTAAACAATTATTTTAAAATTAATTTTATTTAAACAACACAGATTTCAATACTTATAAGTATACACTGTTGTAGTACCAAGTTTTTATCAAAATTAATTAATTCTTCATATATATTGAAGTCCACAAAATAAATATATAATTAAGAAAAGTGAGAAACATTGTTAAATTTTTATGTTAATAATATTTAATAATTGTATTTTGTTAATATTTCAGTTTTATATTAATTAATAATATTTTGTTAATATTATTTCTTTTGTATGTTAATAGTATTTAAATAATTCAGCCTTTGTTGTGTGTAATCAGATTTTGAACTTGCCCAGAAGGTTATAGGGAAACAGTAAAGTTGTATTTTTGTTTGAATTACTAGTTTTACAGAAGAATGAATTTTAATTTGGCAGTTTACATTGATATAGTTTAGTTTAATAATTAATGGAATTATTTATATTCTTTGGAAATAATTGTATTTATAAATAATGTAGATATTTGTAATAGAAGCAAATAGACTTTTCTAGTGTTTTCTAGATGTACAGCTACCAGTATATATAGCGGGAAGAGGACACTGTTCATTGGCTCATTTGTGTATCGTAGTTCCAATAGGTGACAGTGCCGTTGTACTACACGAAAGTTTAAATTGTTTCATATAGATTTTGTTAAGCATTGTAAGTGTTTGTTTTTGTTTGTTGTGCTAAATAAATTTTTGTGAGGAAGTTTGATATCATGTTGGTTATTTACAAATCATTCTCTCACTATAATTGGCGACCGTGATACAATTGTTAGAAACTGTGAGGAAGTCAGATACCATGTTATATATGAATCATTCGCTCACTATTACACAACCAAATCTACATAGCAATGTGCTCTGGATAACTAAAACAGTCTTTCTATACTGTATTAATGTATACATATATGCGTACTGGTACATAAAAAAAGAGAAAAAGAGCGGGAGAAAGAAAGAGAAACAGAATCAACATCTTTCTTTACTGTATTATATTGATGTAAACGTATATATGCATATGCATAAGTATACATAAAGAGAGAAAGAGAGAGATGGAAAGAAAGAGTATTGGGAATCACTGATGGATCATTGATGATTTTTCTCCCACCTCTGTGTGTGTGTGTGTGTGTATGTGTGTGTGTGTGTGTGTGTGTGTGTGTGGGTAGCACATACACACAAATGCACGTGTACGTAGCGAGAGAGAAAGAGGGTGATAAAAATAACTGGCACATACAATACAGTAAAAGAAGTTGACAGTGTTCTTGAGTTAGTGGCAATGTATATTGGAAGGGGTGTGCAGCAATAGCAGTGAGTCAAATCGATCGCACAGTATGGGATGTGTGGTGGAAGTGAAATGTAGGTAGAGAAACAGTATTCAACCATCGTCGATGGTTGATAACTAAATGACATAAGCAACAGCTGATTCGGTGACTGGCACATGTGCTGTTGATCACTAGCGCACGTGGTCGTGGTCCCCGACAAATCATCCAATATAGATGCTTAGCATCTTGTGACAATTTTTGATTACAAGTCAGCTGTTCTCTATGCAAATTTTCTGTAAAATAATTTCTCAAAATATTTCTCCAGGCAAAAGTCTATCACAAAAGTGTCAAGCACAATGCACCAAAAAACATTTTCACTTCAAAAACCACAAAAATATATACCTGATCAGGCTGGCTCTGTACAGTAACTGCTTGTATCTGGCCAGTTGTTGGTTGTATAACTTGTATTGTCTGAGCTGGCTGAGGATTACTAGAAGCTTGTGTTGTTCCTCCACTACTGTTGTTATTTTGTTGCAATGCTGCCTGATGTTGTTGTGCCAGCTGGAAGTAATAATGAACCTGTTAACATTAAAAAGAAGTATTAATATTTACAAATAAATTCCACATATTAATGATTCAGCTATATTATATTACAAACAAAATTTATGAATTTGACTAAACTTTTAATATTATTTGCTAGATAATAGTACAAGTTAAAATTTAATTCTTCAAACAGCTCTGTACTGTCATCCGCGTGATAATATGATTGATATCACTTTAACTAGAACATACAAAAACCTCAAGCCAACAAAGCAGTTATTTGTTGGCCATTGTTTGTTTAGTTCTTGTTTAATATATTTATTCTGAAATTCAACAAAACCTGTTTTTACTTTATTAAATAATAATGCATTATTAAGATATTCATGGACTATGGAAATCTATCTGGCAATTTTAACAAATAAATATAAACTTTTAGCTTAACGGATGATCAATGTTTTAGCTGTATACATCTTATAGTAAATTGTTCTTTAGTTCGTTTCCTGAAATAAAAAATAAAATGGAACTGAGCTCTAAAGGATGCCTTCTGCAATCTTAACACACTCTGATGTCAGAGTCTTAATTAATTTTTTAACACCAATTTTTAACTTTAACACATCACTTCCTGCTACTAAAGTATCTCGTTAAGAGCAGAATTTATAATTTCAACTGCTCTTAATTTCTTTAACATAACATTGTACTTCTTTGTAACTATTATATTATAAATATTGAAATTATTTATTTTGATATATTTATACGATTTTTTTTGAGTTTTGAATACGGACTGAGTGTTTTATAGTATTTAGTTAAGTGCTTAACTTTGGATGTTTCTGGGCGTTTATTGTGAGTTTTCGCTTTATTTAGAGTGTTAGTGGACGAATACGGTACAGCATTGATTGAGTAATTCCATTTATTGTGGTGCTATCATGATAGAAACTATTTTTTGCTCATTTTTAATAGTGAGGTTATACTTCTATATAAGAAATTTTCACTGGTCTCTGTGGCACGAGTGGTAGTGTCTCGGCCTTTCATCCAGAGGTCCCGAGTTCGAATCCCAGTCAGGCATGGCATTTTTGATACACACCATAATTCATTCTCATCCTCTGAAGATATACCTTAACTGTGGTTCCGGAGGTTAAACAAAAAAGAGATTTTAAGTGAATTATTCTAGTCGAAAAACAGACTTGGATGAGTTAGTGAGGTCACAATTTTAAACTGTAAAAAGGTCTTAGAAAAATTTGTAACATTTTTCTCTTTAAAAGTTTTGTCATACCAGCCAATATAAGGGGACTATCCTTTTTTATTTTCTCTGCATCCTTTCAGTTTTAACCCTTCCCGGATCTATACCGATCCGGACCTCCCTGACCCCTTGACCCTCCAAAATTTTCCTGCAGTTTTGAGCCGATACATCTTTGAATGTCCCTCCTCCCACCAAAATTATTTATTGAATTTTTGAATCCATACATTTTACCTACTCCCCAACTGTGAGTGGGGTTTGATAAAAAACGTATATGGACATAGAATTCGATTTAGATAGTGTAACATCTGTCACATGCCTCATAAGTCACAGGATGGATGGAAAATAACAGGATGGACAGAAAACCCAGAAAGTACAAAAGAGAACTTATGACTCAACAGATGATCCTAGTACAGGAATAGAAGAAGAGCAGCTGAGAGACACTGAAAGAAGAATAGAGGTAAACACCTCAGACGAGAATGAAGTAAATTCGTCGGAAGGAACTAGTGAGAAAGACAAGCTGAAAGATAAGCCATTTGATTTTTTTGATCTTGAGGACTACCAACACCAAGACGGAAATCAAAGATTGCACATTCCAACTGTGGGATAAGGTGAAGGAAGTTGAGTCGGTGATGGAAACACTTCAAGGGGTAGAAGGCTTTAAAAGGACTGCAACTACAAGTGTGCAAACAGATGCAGTGCAATAGTCTGATGGGCAGAAGAACGAGGATAGATCAAAGTCACAGCCGGCCTCTGTGGGGCGAGTGGTAGCATCTCGGCCTTTCATCTGAAGGTCCTGGGTTCAAATCACAGTCAGACATGGAATTTTTCACAGACTAAAAATCATTCATCTCATCCTCTGAAGCAATACCTCTTTTTAACCTGAGGTTAAAAAGAAAAGATCAAAGTCACAAGAGAAGATCATGTCAGTGCTAGAAGATGGAGATATTGAGGACTTGAAGGACATCATTAACGATAGGTGGTCAAGAAACACCTTCCAAAAGGTTGAACTCTCCAGGGGCTTACTTGCAGGAGAAGAACTTGGTACGCAAGTGTACATAGTTTCAAAAAAACACTGGAGAGATAATATATATGCTGATAAGATATGGAATTTGATGCCCAGAATAAGTAAACTGCTGGACACTGAAGGTTCAGTCAAGGGAGGCACTTTATGTAAAGACTCTAGCACTACTGAAGTTTTTTATCTAGAAGATGGTGAGGAGGAAAGACATACGATGTTTGTAATGGTTGTTGATGAGCTTCAGTAGGACTTTGTCAGACATATGGGGACGCTTTAAATAAGATTAGGAATAGTGAGAGAAGAAGGCTGATATTTTTTGCGCCTAGAGACGCTGTTGGTGATAGGTTTTGTAAAACCCTTGAATTCTGAGCAAGGGGGTACAACAGAGAGGAGAAGTACACTCTACGGAAAATTGATGGAGATTTAATAAGAAAACCATTGCAAGGATCCCCTATAAAGTAGGTATCTATTAGTTTAAAAGGTACTTCATATGCAGATTTGATTAAAAAAGTTAGAGGGACCATTGGCAATGAGATGACTGAAGACATCATTTCAGTAAAGAAAGGCAGAAATTACTTAGTTGAATTAAGAGTAATTGGATCTCCCAAAAAACATGTGGATATGATTAAAAGACTAGGAGAAAATATTGAAAATTTGATAATCACAGATGAGCTGAATGCTAATAAATTGGTAGCCTTTCATTTGAAGGCCTTAATATGAACGTGACCAAGTCAGAACTAGTTGGTGCGATAAAAGAGTTGCTTAAAGAAGAAACCCATGTTAAGTTCTCTTCTATTAGATCAGCCTATGGGCAAACACAGGGAGCTTTAGTTAGGTATCGACTCGTGGGGCTGTATTGCTGAATAAAATAGAAAAGATAAAAAAGGGTTGGCATTCTTGCCCTAGTGGGCAAAGAGAAGACGATATAAGATGTTACAAATGTTTGGGCTTGGGACACCAGTCAGCGACTTGCTTGGAACCGAACCATACAAATTTATGTTTCAGGTGCAGGAGGATCTGGACATCAGATAAAATATTGGGTTAAATAGCAGAAATGCCTGGATTGTGGCTGACTCGGAAACAGAACTGGCAGTAGAACATGTCAGTACAGATGGAAATGAGGGATGGAACTTTGTGAGCTAGATCAGAGATTATGACATTAGTGAGAGTAACTTCTGATTAGATTTAATTGATGACTACAGACTGCAAGTATAAGTGAAGGGGGAAAAGACTCGAACCAGCATGGGGTGCTCATACTTCTATGGGGCATCCTGCATTTGAGTGGGCAAAGGAGAAGAAAAGACAAAGATCCAGCAGAAGAGATGGGGCCTGGGGACAGTATAACCCGATCCAGTTCACCCTGTCCCAGACATTTGGAGCAAGCAATTAGAAAATCTGGACTTGGCCTGATTTACCTGCCTTGCAGGATTAATAGGCGATAGGCAGGAAGGCCCATTAGAGGCAAAGGACATCGCATTCTTAAGTGTAGGTCTGAACCAGGAAATAGGAACAAGAGAGAAAAAAAAACAAAATTATACTATTTTTCTCCATTTTCTAGATCATTAATATCTTTTTTATATTCTAAAATTCGAAAAAAAATTCTAAAATTGGAATTATTAACTGTGATATTATTATCAGAGTTAAACTCTATTACTAACTGTGATATTTCTTATTTAAATAAAAAAAAGTAAAATCTTTTCAAAAACATTAGAAAACAATTACAGAATACTGACTAATTTGTAATTAATGTCTTCAAACTGTTTACTTTTCTTATAAACCACTTACTTTTGATAACTTTATTTTACTAAGAAATTTAATCTCAATAAAGGGAGTATCTATCAAATGAGAGAGAAGCTCCATAAATTTTTATAAATTATAATTATTGAATTAGATACCATTTACATTTATCAATTTCTTAATTTTTTAGGAGTTGTATTACTGATTTCATTTCATACAGTATTAAAAATTAGTTGCATTTTTTTTTTTTTACTTACAATAGCTTGAACAAGTACTGTATCACTGTTACTAATATTTACTTTAAATACATTCAGCGCTGCTTAAAGTTTTTTAGTCGACAACTCCTCGTATAGGGCTGCTAACTTTTCCCTGTTTTCATCACTTCTATATCCTCATTTTCTGAGTTTAGACAAATTTACTTTTCAAAATCATTGGCTTTCAAAATACACAATCTAAAGTTTCTTATTTTTTAAGGCTTCCAGCCACTCAATCCTTTCTTACAGCTTTAACATCTAAATTATATATTTTCATAGTGTTTTTAGATTCCTTTTTATCCCTAATGAAAGGCTTTATAATCTTATTTAAAACATATTTTTAAGTAATGCTGTTTCATCTCTGTTGCTGATTTACATTCTGAAGTTAGTAGTTGTGCAACATCTTTATTTGTATCAGCAGCAACTGTTGTTTGCAACAATAGACCATTTGACATTAGACATAGACATTTAAATTAGTTGCCATGCACAACCTAACTGAAATTAATACTAAAATAAATAGTTGCAGAAAGTATAAGGTTCAAGCAATAACTCATTTTTGTAATAGTTATAAACAAATATGCTGGTGAACTTCACAAAGAAATTTTGAATATTTATGGTTTATTTTGATATGTTGTATCTAAAGGTAAGTTAAAAAATGCATAATTTGTTGTGAGAAGGCAGGATGAGGTTGCCTGTCTGTGATCACAAAACCAAAGCGAAAGAGATGAACTGTTAAGCACACTATAATTCCAACAGCTGACTGAAAAAATAATATACAAATGAAAGTTATTTTAATGAAATAAAGGGTCACTTACTTTATGTTGCTCATTTTCATTTTTATCAAAACAGTCCTTAAAAAAAAAAATGTCTTGTATTCATCCAAAATTTTTTGTACAGTATTTTTGTATTATCTAGTAACCACCTTTTATATATATTTCAATATTTTCTACAAAAAGAAATTATTTCATTTTTATCTTTTTATTATTATTATTAATTCTGATGAGATGAATCTATTTATTTTAAATTAATATGTGAAATATTAATTCTGATGAGATGAATCTATTTATTTTAAATTAATATGTGAAATATATATGTTAAAAAATTATGAAAAGAGAAATATATATTTAAGCATTGTACAGCATGACAACACTTTAAATACTATTCCTTTTCCAGTATTACCTGGTTAAGAGAAAATTAATACATAAATTTAAAGTTAGCAAACTGTAGGTAACAGTTAAAAAGTTACAAAGCTTTATATTTCTTCTATTTTTAGGCATGGGCTTGCATACTATCGCTTCCACTTTTTAATGGACTGCAACAACTTTTTAAAGGATATGAAGAACAAAGTAAGATTCCTAGAAAGATTACTTATATAAAAAAATTTTAAGAAAATAAAACAGTACAACAAAAATATATTTTAGAGTTGAGCAACTCAATTAAAAAAATATTTTCGATTTTGAATTAAGTAAATTTGATTTTTCATCTTTCCCCTTAATACCATCCGAAAAGTATTTTAATACCTTAATAAACAAATTTTCTTAAATGCACCTTTTTGTAATGGTTGCTACTGTATACATGAAAAATAAATTGGTGCAATACTAAAGGTAGTATTATTATGTACTGTTAAATAGTTACTATGTATTATTCAGTATCTAAAGAGTTGATTTTTTTCCAAATAGTGTACCTTGGAACACATTAGATCATTTACTTATTTGTGGTTGTTTCTTTTTTTTTTTTTTGTTTTTCTATCTGCTCAGTACCTCTTCATTCTTTCTGGATTTCTTTCCTTCTTTTTTCAGAAAGTTTGGCTCTGTTTTTCTTGCATTTTAACGCTTCTTGGAACATTTTATTTTTATCTTTAATATTCTCTTTAAAATTTCTCTTTCTCTTACAATATCTTCAGACACAGGAAACAACATTATGTTACTACACTCAGACAAAAAAATAAAAAATTAAGAGAAGATAAAAGATCTATTCTCAATATTAAATCCAGAAACCAATTCTATTCCCTCAGAAAAATCAAAAGGAGAACGATTAGTTTCAACCAGAATTCAAGAAAAAAATAAAGAGAAGGAAAAATTTAAACGACTAATTTAAAATAATGTAAATCAACCAAATTAAAAGACTGTCAATACAAAATAAAACAAAAAAAAATTCTTTTGAAATTCTAGATATACAACCCAATAAAGAATAAACAGAATTTGACGACCAACCAGCAATTATAATAAAATAAACCCCAAACCCAGAGCAACATTAAAAAAAAACCATAAATAAACCCAACATAACTAAAACAAAAAGGAAACAACAACCAAAATAACAAAGAAATAACCAAATCTATTCTCTTAAGTTCTTTTAGACTTGGACTTGTGTGAACCGTCTACCTTTAGTTTTTTTACTTTGGAGTAAATCAAAAATTTAGTCTGCCTACTATTATTCATTTTAAATAAATGGGAGTAAAATGCAATCCATATTTTCCTTATTGTGTCTGTCAGTTTTTCAATTATAGTATAAATTTTATTATATGGAAAAAATTTTACCTGATTATTTTGAAATTTAGGATCTAAAATTTTTCTTATAATTTAATTTTCCTTTCTTATTTTTCTAGTAGACCTTTATTGCATTTCATTATCCAGTAAAATAAATTTAATTATTTCCAGACTTTAAAAAGAAGGTATATGTACTGAAGATAGGTGGTTCAAAGTTATATAGTGGAATGGCATTAAATCAAGATTGAGATATAACTTCTAATGTGCGCATTATTATTATCACTGTTATTATAATTATCATCATCATTCATCATACCTGATCAGGATTCATGGATGTTCTAGAATCTGATGAACCACGACTGCTAGGAGGTTTAACTTCATCACGAGGAACAATATCAATAAGAAAGTCAAACTGATCGTATTTTGTAATTGCCATTGCGATATCATTTCTCTGTAATGTTCTTCGCTTGTTATCTTCTGTATGCACCCATGCACGTAAGGTAAGTTCGTGGATAAATAGTTCTGCTGCTTTAGAAAAAAGCATTGGAGCTTCAGCACTTATCATTTTGACGTCTTCATCCAATTTCATAATTTTCTTAATCCGAGCAAGAGGAAGAGCCTGGGTCTTTATGTCCAGCTAAAAAGATAAAAAACAAATTTTTAAGCACATTATTTGACTTTCCTCTTTATAAATAAAGTAAAAAATACAAGTTATTAGATATCATCCAAACTTTTAAGTCTTTAAATAGATTTAAGATAGTTGAGTGGTGACACTCGGTGAGTAAGGTAGTCTGTACGTAGCTCCTGCTGAAGTGCGTTTTTTGGTGGTAAATAG
>JAAAKQ030508417.1:0-10406 GCA_010016005.3 Zanna intricata | reverse complement strand
ATTACAAATTTGCTGAAACAAAATTCACATACCAGATAAGAAATTTACCTAATGAATAAAAATGTAAAATGAAATACAATTAATGGTAAACAGTTAAATTACAAATATTATATAATGCAAATTATCATGTTGTGATTTATTTCATGTTCCTGTGCCTGGTGATTTGTATATATATTAATTGAAGAAAGTTCAGCTGATATGCAGAATGGGGATGGATTGTTGGATTGGTGACTGGGTTCTTAATACCTAAGTTTCTGTCACAGAACACTTTGCCTAGGTAGAACTGCTGAGCATCTGTGTGTTCGTTTTTAAACTTTTACTGATAATATATCTTTCAAGAGCGGTTGGCATTACGGAAAAGTTTAATGTAAAAGTTTTTTACCTTTACGAGCTCATTTTAATCAATTAACACCCAACTCTTTTTGTTAAATATTGTGATTCTTGAACAAAAAATATTCTGAAATAAAATTTTTAGAGTTCTCAAATAAATTAAAAACTTAGTATAATTTTGTTAAACTTAACTAAGTTTTTTTTCACAGATAAAACTGATTACTTGAGGTATTTATATTTGTTAAAAATTAAGCGTGAAAGTATAATAATTTATTGATATGCTTCTTGTGAAAAATTATTTTAGTAGTTTATATTTTATCTGTGATTCATGTAAAAAAATTTAAGAGTTAATTCTTCACCCCATCAAAAAATAATAAAATTTTAATAGGTTGGAAAATAATTTCATTAGATTCAAAATGCATTATTTGTTTGGGAACTCATTTTATATTGAACAGTGTAATCTCTTTGTTTGCTATACATTTTAGCTGGAGGTAAGATGCTCTCTGTGAAGTTTTTAATTAAAGAAAAACTTTAATGAATTCTACAATGTATACAAGGTGTAGGTTTCTATTGAAAAAGTTATGTGAATGGTGGAAATATTTAACTGTATTTGTTGAAATGATTGGATGTCACACAAAAAAATTATTTGTTTATAGAGACTTAAGTTTTTTGTTCTTTATAATTACAATAAGTGAAATAATGACTGCTCTATAAACAAGAACAGTATGTATGATTATAGGATATTAATTTTCTTTAATCGTAAAATTCACAGATTATTTAATTAAAACTAATATCTTTTAGTAATCAGTAATATTTTTCTATATCATGAACATTAAATAATTTGTTTTTCTATCAGTGACTATCCAGTTGTCTAAAATTGATTTATAATATAAATAATCTATTAAAACAAACAAGATTAAAAACCTACTTTTTTAGTTGCACTTTTTTAGCTGACGGTTAACAGCTAAGGCAACTATGTTGAGATTAACTCTTTATTTATTTTCCAGATCCTAGCTGGGAATTGAAGCCAGGATCTTAGTTTTAGTATGCAAATAGATTATAACAGATTATAGTACCAACACAGTCCTACTTAATATCATTTTATTAAAATATAATGTTTTCAATTATTATCTTTTTCATTAGCTATGTTTACAAAAAGTACTGAGATAGTAAACATATCTTTAATTTTAGTGCTTTTCATTATTTCTTATAAAAAAAACAAAAACTTAAGGAAAAGCGAAACTTTGTGAAAGTAGCTGACAGAGCTTCAGATTGTTAATTCAGTCTCACACTGTCAAATTGTAGCTTGCTTATTGTTTGGGAGATGGTTAAGGCAAACTATTTTAACAGTGTGATTGAACTTTCTTATAATAATAATAATAACCATGGGAGTAAAGAAAAGGGGATTGCATTAGAAGCAAGAAAGTGCTGTTATGAACTTTTTAAAACGGGTATTTGTTTTATTCATAAGCCACCAAATGTAATTGTTCATTTATTACATTTTCCTTAGCTTTTAGAAGCCAGATTATTAAATAAATATGGTCCATATTATTTTCATTTGAACCATATTTTTACTTTGATGTTGCATCTTGTAGCAGATCATTTATTATTACTTTTCATTGATTTAAAGAAAGTAATTTTTATTTAAGTGCATATGATTTTATAGTTACTTTTGAAAAGTCATGTTCTCATTATGTAATTGTACCTTATGGTTAAATGTAAATGAATTTATAAGTTAAAATGACCAAAATATCAATCTCCCATAATATAAAATGTTAATTTGCTTGTAAATGTTCTCTGATATTAATTAACGCTACTGAATCCACTGACATGATTAGGTTGTTTTATATTACATATTTATTCTTTCTCATAGTTGTGGCTGTCATTGGATATGTTAATGATTTTGCTATGTAGTAGATATAATTGAGAAATGTTCAATGAATTTTCAATCAAATTAAATTCAGCTTGTTATTCTGAACACTTCAGTGAAGATACCCTTAAACTATTTACAAGTTAATTTCAAGTTAATCTATAATTGAGTTTTTTTAGTGGGACATAATCATATATACCCACCCATAACAATGGGTGGGAATGGTTAGGTTAGGTAAACCTTCAAATTTTTATATGGATTTGAATATTAGATTGTGGATACTGGTGTTCTTTAGTGGTTGGGTTTCAATTAACCACACTTCTCGGGAGTGATCAACCTGAGATTGTACAAGACCACACATTATTCTCATTAATATTCTGAAGTAATACCTTACGGTAGTTCTGGAGGCTAAACAGATAAAGAGAAAAGGTAAACCTTCAAATATTACTGTAGATGGTATCATATATACCCACACGTAAGAATGGGTGGGTATATATGATACTCTGACTCTTATGTGATATTCTATCTCTATATTATACTCTCTGTGATATCCACTCTACTCTTCTGTATGAAAAAATAAAATGTGTAGATTGTCTCTGTCTCTCCCTGTTAAAACATTGATAAAAAGTGATGTTATAATGAAAGTGAACGAATTTTGTTTGTTTGCATGTAGCTTTTGAACCAATGTTACTACTGTAGATTTTTCAGTTGATAGTAATGACCAGTTTGGGTATGTATATAAAATATACATACATATATTTATTTAAAAAATAAATATA
This sequence comes from Zanna intricata, assembly GCA_010016005.3. Lineage (NCBI taxonomy): Eukaryota > Metazoa > Arthropoda > Insecta > Hemiptera > Fulgoridae > Zanna > Zanna intricata. The sequence continues at coordinate 7,427 of JAAAKQ030508417.1, read as the reverse complement.
ACCACAGTAAAAAGTCTAAAAATAAATTTTTCCAAATTGTATTTAATTTTTTTTTTAAATTTATTTTTTCAATAACTTCTTTATGATGGTTTTCACACACAGTATTCAAGTGTGTATATTGTACTTAAAACATGAAAATAGATTTTTATTTGTTATTTTAGGGTAAAGAAGTGGCCTGCAATATTACAAGATTATCGCCTGGTTCAGTCGTATTTGAAGATGTTGCACCAGATATTGTTAAAGGTCAAGTGTTGAAACCAGTTGAAAGAGGTAATCAGGTTAGGCATCAAAACGACCCATTACCCGGTAGGATAAGGTATCGAGCACCAGACCATTCTGAAGTGGAAATTTCATTCGGTGATAAAGATCAGAAAGGAGAATTTACATTAAGGTGTTGTTTTAAGTTTTATTATTTGTCATATAAGTTTTGTAATTATATGGTGTTATGATGTTTAATTTACAGTTCAACTGCAACAACCATATGTAAAACGTTGTTGCTTGCTCCTTTTTTAAAATATTTAGAGTGTGTAAGGCAGGAATATTACTCCAACTACAAGAGTGGTATATACCTCTTTAGAACAAATGCATATATAACTGTTCACAGTTTATTTTTATTCTAGTATTTAAAGTTTAGTGTCTTCGATCTAAAGTGTGTATAGTATGCTTCTTACAACTGTTCTTATGCAATATACTGTTCTAGATCAGTATTATTCATATCTTCATGAGTTGTTGATTATTAAAGATTTCTGGTGTGTTGTAAATGTGTATATGTAATTTAATAGGTGTACAGATTTTCCATTGTGTAATTTTTACCATAAAAGTTAAGATAATAAAGTTTTAAAACATAGAAATTTAATATACAGTAATGATTTGTCATAAAACATTTAATTCGATAATGATTTTTTTTTTTTTTTTTTTTTTTAATTTCCTGTAAAGATACTGATCTAACATCTAATTGAGGGTTGTTTTAGCTGTAGTTTTTTTCCTGTTTAACATATATGAAAATATCTCTGCGGAAGTCAAAATCAAGAAAAATAGGTTTTATTACTTCTATATTTACCAAACCTTTTTTATGATCACAACTGATTAATATTGGTTTATTAAGGTGAAATTTTATGTAGCCGGATCTTATTATGATGTTCAAAGTATTTGTAAAACATTATGTATATTCTCACATTCCAAACAGCTTTTGTGCTTGGTAACTACTTTTTGTTTTACAATTTCTCAACCTTTCTTTCATCATTTATACCAAGACATCTGCTTGGAAGTTTCCTTTTTTACAGTCAGCAATTTTCTTGCCAAAATATAAAATAATAATAAAAGTTTTGAATTATAAAGTAAATTAAAAGAATAATAATAATACTGACTAAAAACTGACTTTTTTTTTTAATTCTTCAAATTTTTACTTTCTGTAGTTGGTGCCAAATAAATTAAAAAGCTACCGGGGTAGTTTTTAATTTGACATTGGCTTTTAAAAATTGAAATTAAAGAAGTTGTAACTTTTAGAATAGATTTTATCTGCTTTGTTATTTTTTTAATTTTACTTCCAAATTGGTCTGTTATTATCTACTTATCTCGCCTATCACTTTTTACTATACTTCCTCAAAATAACATGTATTACTAAAAAAAAAAAAAATCATTATACAAAAAAAAAGAAAGCAGTGTAACGAAGTCTTGGATTAAATGGTATGGTAAACTGCTTCCCTTACTAATAAAAAATTTTCGGAGGAAATCACTGTATGGGTTGAATCATTCTCTTTCTCTGCCATGTTTTCTTTTTCTTTATCCATCACTATCCTTGGATGAACTACCAAGGGAATTGTCAGCTGGCACCTTGTTTCCAGTAGGGCATTTATTGGTTAATTGCAGTTCAGAAGGATAACTTTGGCATTAAGACTTTTCAAGAACCATGTTTCTGGTCCTAAGGGTTGACAAAAAACTAATAACTAAGATTATAAGCTGTTGGGTGTGGTTCTTATTACACACAAACAGAATTTTTTGAAAAATATAAAGAATATATGTAAGAAAATTTTAATTAGTTGTTCGGGAACTGCAAAATAATGTATTGGACTATGTTTCAACAGATAAATTTATTTTTCTTAATATTGCCATAATGGTAACACTTATCCCTCAATATATTATAGCTAGGCATTCTTAGATTAATACACGTCTATTTTATACAGTACATACATTAATTTTCTTACAGTACATCCTTTTTACATAAATAAATTGGCCAATCCATAGATATTAATACTTAATAAAACATAGTCTAACACTGTTTATTAAATTCACTTTATTTTTGAAATAGTAATTAATCATTAGTCAAATTTTTTAACTGTTGTAGATCCAACATAATTTAGATTTGGAGAGGCCTGTATTATAAAAAGAAAATTCTCATACCTGTAACACTTTCATAATAATCAAATCTGTTCTTTTTACTTTACATTTTATATTTATTTAACACTACGACTGAGTGCCCCTATGATGTTGCAGCCAAATCTCAAGACGGAAGAAGCTTTTTTTTTGTCCAGCCATCTAACCCCTACCATTTTCCTGTCTAATACTCCGTCTGTATGAGCTTGTGTATGCACACAAACACAGCATTACATAATACAAAAAAATTTAATTCCTGTGGGAAGCATGACATTCTACAGCTGCGTAATTCTGATTTTAGAAAGGAGTGCGTAGTATTTTATTAACACTTTAATTATTTGTTTTAAAACTTATTACACTAACACAATGAATTTATTTAACTACGATTATAAAAATATTTACTATACTAAAATAACATTTTGAAGACAAAAAATGATTCAAAATATACAAATTTACTTAAATTCTAAAAAACAACTTATTTATAATTTATAATGATCACAAGATTACATTTAGATATTAGGCTGATCTTTGTAAAATTTCTATCTAGCTTCTGTGAATTATATTCTTATAATCATGAGCTCATTTGTTTATATATTTTTAGAATTTTTTTTTTTTGTGTGATTAGGCATGGAGATTGGGTACAATTTCGAATAGCTACAGATAGGAGAGATCAACTTAAAAGAGCTTCTTCAATAGCGCTTTTACCAGATTCATTCCTAGTATCAGGTGAAAGACGTGAACAAGGAGTTATTGCTACACTTAAAGATGGTTTTGGATTTTTAAAATGCGTGGAACGTGAGCCAAGAATTTATTTTCATTTTAGTGAGGTTCTTGATGTAAATCGTTCATTGGCTGTTAATGATGAGGTTGAATTTACTGTTGTACAGGTTAGTATTATTATGTTAATTTAAAATTAAGTGTTAGTTATAAGATTTTTTTCTACCAATTTATTGCTTCATCTTGTCATAATTTCTCATGCATTTTAATTTGCTTTGTTTAGTTAGTACAAAAAAAAAAACCCTTGGTGTCCTAACACCAAAGGTTTTCTTCTTTTTTATTATAATACAAGTAAATGTTTCTTTGTTGCTTATATCTTTGTATTAATATTTGATCAAATTTTGTTTTAATAAATTTTATTACAAGTAAAATGTTTCATTTTAAAACTTTCACTCACTATACTAATCCAGTGTTTCTCAACATGTGGGACACACTTTCCCACGGATGCATGATAACACTGAATAGGAGTTGTAAGCATATTGAAAAGAAAATATTAAAAACTGTATTAATTTACTGAAATGAAAGCAAAACAAAATATATTCTGACATAATATATAATAAAAATACACATTTCCACTGTTATAATACACTTATAAATAGGGTTGTATCAGTACTGCACAATATATTTAATAATTAATATATCAGTACTAAATTAAAAATAAGTTTAATAATTGTTAGAGACTCCCTTGGACCTGTTTTTTGAAGGAAAGTTTAATATTAGAAGTTGGCACTCTTTGAGGTCTTTTTCTATATTTAGCTGAGATCTGTATTCTGTCTTCATAGCAGCTTAACAGAAAATCTGGTTTTGCAAAGGTAGGATGTTGAAAATAGTAATTGTATTCAAAATTCTCTTGTTTTCAGTGTAGAAAACTCATCATCCACCCCTGCCCAAAATTCAGAGTGATTTATTACTAAGTTGTCTTTTGATTTTGCCACTTGCCATGAAGTCTATGAAGATCTCTTCTTTGGCCTAAATGGCTAAATGATTTTTGATGGTTAAAAAAACATCTTTCACATGTTGTTTAGCTTTGTAAATTTTAACACATTCATCCACATTTACAAACATTTCTAGGTTTTTTGCTTTAAATTTCTGCTCTGCAATTCCAATTTTCTACAAAAAATCATTAACTTTATCACTTGTATCCAACATATATGCATTTGCTCCTTGGAGTTTAAGATTTAAGGTATTTAATTTCTTGAATATGTTGATTAAGTAGCTCAATTCCATCACCAATAAACCATCTCGAAACCTCTCAGCTTCCAGTTGGTTTTCCTCTTTAAGAAAAATGGCAATTTCATCTCTTAATTCATAAATATATATATATATATGTTTGTTGGTCCCCCAACAAAGGCATTGCAGCTGAATAATTGAAAAAAATTCATTTTTTAAAAGGGAGTAATTTTTAAAGAATAAGCTACTCACCATTGAAATTTTATGTAATTATACTTTTATATATAAAAGCAAAGAAGAAATTGGGACTGAGAAACTGTTCCTTTTTATGAGAAATTACCCTACAAAAATTTAATTGTTCATCTACATTCAATAACTGGACTACAAAGTGTAAATGAACAGAATCATGTTGGTTGGTAAATAGGGCTTTGATTTGTTGGCCAGATTGTATTTGAACACAATAACAGTTTATTTGAAAAGCTTAGTACAATCTGGTGCTAAGTAATTTAGAAAATGGTTGATGTTAGTGAACGCAAAAAAAGATGAAGTTTAAAACAAAAACGGCCACCATTTTTCAACTGGATACAATAAAAAAATTTTAAAATTAGTTTTGAAATACATCTACAAATTATAAAATTTGTCTAGGATGTTGTGGTAACTAATGCTGGACCACTTGGAGTGAATTGATCCTAAGTAACAATACTAATGTAAATACAACAGTATTTATTGTAAGCAGTTGTATTGTTTTTTACCTATTTTATACAGGAATAAGTTTACCAAACATTCTACTGTTAGATCAGAAACCATTAAAAAAAGTTTTTACCTTCATAAAAACTTTCTTTTAATTGAATGCTAGATTTTGCTTTGAAAACTTGCTTGTAAGTTCATACAGTAATTATTAGGCTATGAAAAACTGGTCATTCATAAAAATCTCCTTGATATTTCAGTGTTTTCTGTTTAAATTCCTATTATTTGACAATTTTTGTATGTAGTTGTGTTTTAATGCCTCTCAGTAATTATCTCTAAATAGTTCTTTATATAAGAAAGCCTTCTTCTATAAAATGTATTGATTATATTGTTACGGAAAAAATGATAAGGTACTTTTAACTTATAAAGGTAATCAAATTTTATTTATATATCCCACTTTGTTTTGAGCCTTCAGTCGATGTAAATGCTTGTTCTAATTGTAATCTGTTTGCAAAAAATAATATTATTTGTCTATTGGTAAAAATTTTTAAATCGTAATAGTCTCTAGTGGCATATTTAGAATAAAGGTATGACAAGTGTTGAGTTGTAAAAAAAAATTTCACTTTAGATTAATGGTTTAATAATTAATAAATTTCTGAAGTGAAATATAACTGTAATTAGAAATGATAAGCACATGTAGCATAATTGTAGCTAGATAAGTATTATTTATTTATTAAGGTATGCTTTTGTATGGGTGATGGTTTTTTTTCAAGGATTCTACATTAACATATAATTCCAATGGTCGCCAAAGTGCAATTAGAATCAAACATCTACCTAAAGGTACTGTACTATTTGAAACAATCCAAGAACGAAATATAGTAGGTGTTGTAACCAAAGAACCGCCTCTGTCTAGTTACAATCAACGTAGTCCGACTAAAAATAATATCCAGGTAATATTGTAAACTTTAGTTCATTAATTATAAATTAATCCTTGTTAATACTAAATTTTAAGATATTAGTGAAAAGTAATGACTGTTAGTAGCCAAATAACAGACTTTAAAAGTGAGATGATGAACGACAGCTGAGGAGATTATAAAATTAAGTGTAAATATATAGGAGATATATTGTAAAATAGGTAGTATGGTAAGATTTTTAGCATAAATGTAATATTCAGTAGTATTAATTTATTTTAAAAAAGAAGTGGTTTTATCATAATATATTTTCTACAATGAGATTGCCTGATTACATAAAATTATTTTAATCTGCTTTTTTGTAACACATGGTTCTTGTTAATTGATTAAGAAAGTTCTTTTTAAGTTAGAGATTTTGTAACTTATTTTTATAAAATTGAAGAATTATAGTCCAGTCTGATTTATAGTAAGTAATAAGGAGGTGAATCATCAGTTTGATATCTTTCAATCTCTGATTATTTATCACAAATGCAATTTTATACAGGAGATAAAAATCAAATATTGAAAATATAATTCTAAACAGAACCATAGTTAATACCAAAAGCCCTTCCTGCTCTCACTGCCTATAATCTTTCAATAACACATTTTAAAGAGTTCCAGTTCAAAATTGTCTATCATTTTTATCATTGTTCTAATCATTTGCTAATATCTCCCTTTCATCTAAAGTTTCCACCTACTACTAATCCTGCAAAAGCCAAGCCTGTCAATTCTATAAAAATATCTGAAGTTGTTTTAGATTTTTGAAATTGTTTGCACCGATTTTACAAGGCGGTAACATAGTTAAGTTTATATCTTTTATGTGATTGTCTTAGTTAAAAATAGATCATTATGCATGTGCATTTTATTATAACATTCACTAATGAATAATTAATTTATGTTTCTGTAGTCTCCTGGAAATGGTGACAAACCTCCAGAATCTGGTATAATCTCTTATCAGTCAAATGGTAGTAAGAAGACTGTAGCTTATTATGTAAAAGACTGTGATAAAGGAACACCTCATGAAGGAGATAAAGTAAGTTTTATAAAAAATCAAATTTTTTTGAGGGGATAGTTTAAAATGATTTACTTAAAACTAGCTCATAATTTTTTTTATATTTTTGTAATCCATAGTTCATCACAGTTTGTTTTTGAGTTATATTAAATTTATAAGGATTTTTTATTTGCTAAAATGTGTAAATGATTTACTTAAAACTAGCTCATAATTTTTTTTATATTTTTGTAATCCATAGTTCATCACAGTTTGTTTTTGAGTTATATTAAATTTATAAGGATTTTTTATTTGCTAAAATGTGTAAAGTATAAAAATTTGTTAGCAGAGTGGTTTTGGATTGTTATTGTACTATTATCAGTTATCTTTTACATCCTTGTTAATGGTGAACTTTTGTAGATTTGCATATGTTTGTTGTCATTCTACTTTTATTATTTTTCACTTCTTACAAAAACTATATG
>JAAAKQ030508406.1:0-19892 GCA_010016005.3 Zanna intricata | reverse complement strand
TGGGTTCCCAGAATTTTGGTGACGTGTTATTTAACGGGAGGAACTGAAAACCGGGCGAAATCTTTCGCTAGCCGTAATTCGCTAACAAAACATTTTCAGGCATATGTTTATTGGAAACTTTTTTCTTATTTTTAGATATAGATTCCGTTTCCGAAAAATTGCCGTGCAGTTTTGATACACCCTATATATATATATATATATACACCCTATATACAGTTTTGATACACCCTATATATATATTAATCCCAACAATTTCTTGTTATTCTTATTTTTATCCGATCAAAGCTGGTAAAAAACTTTACTCGTTAATAATGTTAAAAAGTCTCTAATTAAAATGTATGAAAAATATTTAGAGCAAAACGTGAATATTACGATTCTACAACTTTATAAGGCTATATTTTAATGTTAGAACTACACATTTAAAGTTTATTAATTCATGTAAATTAGTAAACCACTTCAACGAAAGGTTTTAAAGAAATTAAATCTGTAAATAATTGCAGTAACTTTTAAGCTTTTGTGCAATTAATCTTTATATAAAACATAAATTGTTAAAAGATAAATGAATCGAAAATAATCAAAGTAATTTTTTTCATACATATAAATTAACTGAAACGAGCTGTATTGATATCGAATACAGTATCGTATATCAGGAAGTTAAACGCGCTGAGAAATGGAATAATATAGTCCACAGTATCAGCAATGGCAATAGACTTACCTACCTCATTGTCGAAACTATAATACGGTTTGGGACGTAGTAAAGTCTTTTTATTGCTCAACGTGGTTTATGGTTCCATCACTAATTCATTGCATCTCCCTTCAGCAGCGTTTTACCCTTTCAGCCCATCGGAAAATAGAATCATTATAAAATTAAAAGAACTATTACCGGTGACAGCCATGTAGTTTAAAATTGGTTTTATTTAACTTTTAACCTTTATAGTGTTATTTAAAAATAATAAAAGAAGAATTTAAACACAATTACACGAAAGATAAAAACGCATAGAATTCTTAAATCGGTTTATTTCTCTGAGGAAAAAATATTTCTTCTGATCAGTGAATAAATGAACACGAATTCATCCGCATATAAATACCGGAAAAGAAAATTTCCGCAAGAAAACTTTATGAAAAGACTAATTTATAACAACTAAATCCTAATTCTAAATCTATTTCACGTAACATTAAATAATAAATCTTTCATTCAAAAATATTTTAAAATTCTTTTCTCTAAAAAAATCTTTAAGAAGAGCTGAAATTATTATTATAAATAACTAGTAAAATGCAACCGTACTGACTTTTTAATTTAAATTTTTAAGGTAAAGTGTAGAATTTTATTAAAAAGGACTCAAATTTTGTCGTAAATAAATCCATCAGCACAAAACAGCTGCTATACAATCCAGAAAAATTGCTAAAACATTTCTGTGATTAATATTTTGGCGTCTTTTTTCGTCTGCTAAATAACATTTTCGGAAAATATTTAACCTTTTGTGAATGATTTTTTTTTTTTTTTAAATTTCCAAAGGCTATTTAGAATTTTTGGAACTGTACTCGAAAATTCAATTTTCAAGGATTGATTGAGTTTCTTGTTTCTCCAAGATCGTATTTCAGATTTATAGACAACCTATAGATTAATCTTGATCCCTTTTTTAGACGGTCTAAGAAACATCAAATTTTTGTATTTTTCTATCTTATTTAATTAAAATAAATCAGGGTTACCTCTTTTTAACCCTTTAAATTGGAAATTTTAGAAAATTCTTTCCCTCTTTGTTCATTGAACTCATGATTATGTTATAGATAAATCGTGGTAAAAATTTATTTTGCCCGGTTCTTAGTGAGAGATGACCGTACTTAGTTTCTCATGTTATAAAAATTTTTTAACTACTTTAATTTTATGTTTCTAATCAAGTAGCCGAATAGAGATAAATCAGTCGTGTTGTAAAAACTCGTACAGTAACAGCGGATGTGAGCCGCCGTGCAGTACACCGTCGCAACCCTTAATAATTCAAAATTCAAACAAACACAAAAATAGTTTTTAGATATTTATCTAACGAGTATTTGCAAGCTCCAACTATTGAGTATCTCGTTTAGTGTAGTCAGAAATGGAAAAAGATTGTAAACATTGTTCAAATTTATTTTATCTTTCTTTACTCGTTTCAAAGTCAAATTTCGAAAAATGTAGAAATTATTTGTTAAATATTGATATGAAAATTACACGCATTCCAAAAATCAAGAAGATATCTTCATTTGTTACCGAGAAATTAAAGAAAAAAAAAATAGTACATTTCATTATTACTTCATCTTAATTAACCCTTCAGTTTCTCCAAATAGAGACCTATCCCTTAGAAAACGCGTAGATTCGTCCTTTTTTGGCATTTTCTACCGTTGGAAAACTACCGTTGACTGGGGAAATCTACCGTTGAGTGACTTATATCTCATGCTTGGATCCTATTACTGGTTGTAATGATATTGGGGTAGAAATTGTTATCATTCAGTTTTAAAGGGAGTAGCCCTTGTCAGATGTAATTATTGCTTTGAGCAATAATGATGTTTTAGACCTGGGTAGAAAATTGTTGCAACCTGTCTGTTACAAAACGATTTCAGGTCGAACAGGCCTATTCACCTTCTTTTCGAGAGATATACAAACGTTCTTCTGCGAATTTAGGGCGATGCATCCTGTATTTCGTTAATATTTTACGTACCAAGATGTTCAGATTTTCAAGATCTGTCTAGGATCAATGAACAACTATTATTATTATAAAAGCACCTCAGTATCTCCTGATGAAAATGAGGTGATTTGTATTGTCACAAATCGATGGGATCAACTTGGGCTATGGTAGCTTCTGGGAAGAAGAAGGGAATAGTTGGGAACACTCAAGAGCCCGAAGAAAAAGTCGTTAATAGCTCTCATGTCCATACAGAACCAGTGAAATCCTTTACAAATAAGGCGAGAATTACAGGTACTCGTGCTACTGATACGAACATTGTGGTCATGAAACCAAGAAGAAACGTTCTGTTCGTCAATAGATTTAAACCAAATATGGAAGCATCCGGGCTAGAGGTGTTTATTGAGGAATGCTCTTCTTTCTCTTCGCTTCAGTGTATGAAGTTAAACAGCAAGTTCCCTGATAAGTATAGTTCTTATCACGTTTCAACAATTGAAGCTGAATTTAATGAAATTAAAAAAGCAGATATCTAGTCTGAGGGAGCTTTCGTTCTTCCGTTATAAGGAAAACTGAAGGATGGGAATATTACATCTGTTTCGCATAGGGAGAATGATATTATTTAGCAATCTAAAAATGTTGAAGTTCTCACGGAGGACAGTGAATCTTTAACTATTAATGGGAGATATGAAGCATCTTAAGATCCTTTATTAGAATGTTTGAGAAGTTCGTACAAAGTTTTTGGCTTCCATCGCAGCCTGTGAACATTAGATTGTTGTTGTGACTAAGACTTTCTACTCTAATTCTTCACTCAGTACCGATTACTTCACTGATAAGTACTTGTACGCAGAGCTGACAGAGATCCAGTCAACTAACAAATACGGTGCGAGAGGATCTCTCATTGCAGTTCAACACGGACTTGCACAGTATTGGAAGACTTGAACTGGAAATGGTACAGGACAGTGTGTAGATCGAGTTGAAATTGTGCGATGGGATTAATTTACTGACTGGCAACCAACAAAATTATTACTGTTCCTACTACAGAATGGTGATATCCTGAAGAGTATAAAAGCTCTTGGGGAAATACTACTTGTGAATTTGATAAAATCTCCCCGATTGTGATTAAGAGCATTGAAAGTATTTTAGCATTAATGCTATACTCTGTGTTTAATTTGGGTTTTTCAATGTTTTAAGGTTCCCGAAAGTTGGGAAATTGCAGTTGTATCTCCAGTCCCTAAAAAAGGGTACCTACATAACATAACTAAGTATAGGCCACTCTGTGAATTGGGAGTCATCCCTAAACTATTCGAAAAAATTGTTCACGATCATGATGACCTAGGGCCAAAATTTCGTCGCAACAACGTGGCTTTGTGAAAAATAAGTCCAGAATAACGAACCTAATTGATATTTTTCCTTACATTGTGCCCAAGGTTGAACATCGGAATCAGGTGAATGCCGTATATTTTAATTTCAGTAAGGTATTATCCGCCGGCCTCCGTGGCCGAGTAGGTGCGTATTGGTCTTTCATCCGGAAGTCCCGGGTTCGAATCCCGGTCAGGCATGGCATTTTCACACACGCTAAAAATCATTCATCCCATCCTCTGATGTAATACCTAACGGTGGTTAAAAAAAAAAGAAGAAAAAAGAAGGTATTCAGCAGTCGAGTGGTGGATCTCGTATGGTGTGGACGTGTCCTGATAGCTCCGCTTTTCGGTGTGTTTTTTACTGATTTTTTTTGGTGAATTTTATTGGTTTCTCTGTTTCGGTTTGTAGGTGGATATTTGGTGACGGATGTGTCAAAGTTTCATGATTTTTGGTTAACGATTTGTACCGTTTTTTTCGATTATTTCTTATTGGATTTTTTCCATAAGAATACCATTGTAAACTATTAGTGCTAAGCGAAATAGACTATAAAATAATTTAAGTCGTGCAACAAGATTATGCAACTATATACAGTGAATATTAATAGTAAACAAGTTTGAAATTTTTACTCTGTTGTTGGACTTAAAAAATTTTCGCGAGAAGACGTATTGTAATCTTTTTTAAGTGCTGGATAGTTTTATAAGGGGAATCCTTGTTCCTTCTATAGCTTTACATTCATCAACCTTAGACCCCTCGCCTCTGCGATCTATACCGATCCCCATCCCCGGGTCACCCCTCACCCACTCCCCTCACCACAAAATCCGACCCCGGAATTGGGTGGATACATTTTCGAATCCCCCCACACGGATCACCCTTATTTTGGCCGACATCATAGTCATTTTCAAGGGGTTTTCAAATAGGTTTCAATTATCGTGGTTTTTTTGAGTCCCATCTCAACTGAGGGAGATAGAGCACTTTTCTTTGCATTACTGGCAGCATAGACCCTTTTAAACCAAACAGGGCGCTTGGGAGCTCCCCGTGCAGGTCTTTTAACCTGTCATCCGAAAAGGAGGTGTTAGAAGCAATAAGGAATGAGCCATCGGCTAGTGGGGATGCGGATCCAAGAGAAGCAGAAGAGTGCCTAGCACGGAGGAGAGTGAGCAGAGGACGTGCTGGGTCAGCTAATCGATCAGCTTGTAGAGCTTGCAGGAACCTGCATAACAACATAGACAAAAAAACGAAGAGAGAGGTTAAACAAGTGGGGGGGCGAGCTGACCGGTCTCGTCAAAAGAATTGCAGAATTCAAAAAGATAATCCAGGCAAGGGCTGCGGCGGAATTTGAATGTGACAAATGCACTCAAACTACGAAGGTAGAGAAAAAGGAAAATATCAACAGTCTGATCGATAAGGAGCTGAATGAGCGCGAGCTGGAGGAAATCATCGCAAAGAGATGGCCCAGGGAGGAATTCCGACACGTGGAAGAGCTAAAGGAGGGTCCTGATACAACAGCATGCGACATGATATCGATCATAGACTTGGCAGCCATTGACAGCTCCTTTTTCGGAAATATCTGTAGGAGGATCCCGAACATCAAGGCATTAGTTGCTGAAAACAAGCTTAGGCCGGGTTAACTACTGGCCGTTAGGTCACAAACAACTGTATTACTGGGAGAAGACGTTCTTGATGAAGTAAAAACCAATTATGTAATTGTCACTGTCTCCAACCAGGAGAATAGGAAGGTAATACAAGATCTCAAAAGTGGCATGAGTTACCAACTTAATAATAATTTTGTACTGAGTGCAGTCGGTGATAACATACCTTGTCATATCATTGTTCTTGACATAATTGTCAAGAAGCTGGCCGAGTACGCGGGCAGAAGAGGAAACGTTGTGACTACAATATATCTTTATGGAACACATAGAGGCATAACATCAGAGCGACCACGGGGTCCCGCTACCAAAACTGTGGCGATAAAATCACAGGACCTACGCTTTGCCGATATCTTGAAATAAGTAAAGAACGGAGATGACGGCGATTTGCCTGAAATCCTATTTGTTAGGAAGGGCCCGGAGGAGGTGGTGTGACAACCGGTAATGTCACTTGGCGGGCGTGTTTCCCCTTGGGGGGAACTCGAGATGTTAGGAAGGGCCAAACAGGTGAAGTCCTGGTGCGAGTAAAAGACGACGGAAATGACGTGGATAAATTTCAACAGAAGATAACAAACTCTGTGCCTGAAGTACAGGTGACGTGTTTACGTAGGCACCGATTGAAGAGAATCATAATTAAAGATATAGATGCGCTCTCGACGTCAGACGAAATCGTTGAAGCTTTGATGCCAATCATTGGGCTTGACAGGAATCAGCTAACTAGAATAGAGAATCATTTGCCAACACAAAGACTGTCACCGTGCTACTCCCAGCAAACACAGCCGAGTCGTTATACAGGACGGGCAGAATAAAGATTGGTTGGATATCACGCAGAGTTTTCTTATGCGAACAGATAGACCGATGTTAGAGATGCTGGGCCCATGGCCACAGAGCGACAATATGCGAGGAGCCGGACAGGAACCGTATCTGTTTCTCATGAGGAAAAGAGAGGCATTTCCAGATTGATTTCCCTGAACGAAAAACCAATAGACGTCGTGGCGCCGGAGGCTTGTAAGCGTCCCATCAGCTAAATGCTTAGGTTGCTACTGACCAATGCAATCAGGAGTGTCCTCTCGCACGATTTGGTCGAGGAGATTGCGAGGAGACACAAAGCAGATTACATAATCACCTCCAAGCCTAACAGATACAAGGCTGCAAAAAACCTGGTGTGCAGATACTGACGGAGATGTCGCCATTAGGGACCACTCTAGGCGGTTCCCGTGGCAACTCTACAGACGAGTCAAGAGTTGCAATAGAACTACCTGAAGTCATCATCAAAGGTTTTTACATCACCCCAAATTGTGACTATGGCTAGCACTAATAAGAAGATAATTCTTATGGGCGACTTCAACTCTAAGGCTGTGGCAGCCGGTAGTCAATATACTAACCGTCGAGGAGCGGAGTCAACCAACCTCATGCAGCGCCTTCATCTACATTGCCCAAACGACGGAATCCCTACGTTCCACGCAAGAGGCCATGAGTCAGTTCTGGATCTCGTAATAGTGGATGATAGATGGCGGATTGATTGCTGTGGAGTAGAAGTGCTAAATGAGGAAACAATAAGTGACCACTTGGTCGTCCTGACAATTAAGGCTGGACTGGCCTCCCACAATAGAGAAAAGAGCCAAGAGAGGCTCACTAACAACCAAGTTGACAGAATTGTAGAAAAGGTTTACGCCAGGCTGGGTATTGGACGGATCTCACCAGAGTCGCTTAGGGATGTCGTTAATGATGGGGTTAAAAATTGCAAGTGGCACCAAAATACAAGAAACCAGCTTATTGGTAGAATGCTGAGATAGGGGAACTCAGAAACGAATTAACGTGTAGAAGAAGAACAGCACAAAGATTATGCAGGGCCACGCATGCGGGTATAGAATTAGAAGCCGTGCTTCAGGAGTACAAATAATGTCGGAAAAAGCTTAACTATGTGATCAAAGAATCTAATAAGCACAAATCGAGCGAATTAGACAGTGACCCGTGGGGACTCGCGTACAAGTTGGTTACCAAGAAGCTAGGCAGAAGATTAACCATTCTCCCTAAAGAAGAGACGGAACGTCCGTTTAGAACTTTATTCTCTTGCCCAGAGGTCATCATTGAGCCTCGTGGAAACTTTGAAATGCGCAGATTTACAATAGATGAGATATAGGCTGCAAATTACGTAACGCGAGTAGTCCAGGTCCGGATGGCTACCGGCGGTTATAATAAAGGGGCTAATGAAGAAAATATTTGGGTAGTTTTTACAAATGTTCAACCAACAGCTGGAGAGTGGCTCCTTCCCACTGTTTGGAGAGTCTCGCGCACAGTGCTGATTCTGAAAACAAACAACGAAGGCGTTAACCGAGAAGTAAGACCCTTATGCTTATTAAACACAGTGGCCAAGGTCATGGAGAGAGCCATTTGTAATAGGCTTATGGAGGATATTGAAGATAAAGGAGGTCTCCATCCAAACCAATACGGTTTTACACGGAGAAAGTCGACATTAGATGCTTAGTAGGGTTATCTCCTGGGCCAGGTAGACCAGGAGTGGGACGTGGAGAACCAGGAGCATACCGGCTCTGGTGCTACTGAACGTCCGCAACGCCTTTGGATCCGTCTCCTGGGACGTTGCTGTGAGGTCAATGGAGCGTCGGCGTATTAGGGGCTATTTATTGCAACAATTGTGTCAGTACTTCGTTGAAAGATGTACGGTCACATAAACCTTAGACGACAGACTGAATTGGAAAATATGTGGCGTGGTCCTGCAAGGGTCCGTGCTGGGTCCGTTGATTTGGAATATGATATTTGATGTAGTGCTCCATCTGCGGTTGCCGTTGGCCACGAAGCTCATGGCTTATGCCGATGACCTCGCCCTGATGATAGCAGAGAAGAACGAGGAGGAGGTCGCGACACGAGGGAATCGAGCAGTGGACACAATTGCGGAGTGGATGGACGAACACAAGCTGACTATCGCCCCTGAAAAATCACAGCTTATTTTACTTACCGGCAACGTTGCTTTAGCCATAAGAAGCTGGCGTATACCCAATGTTGAAAGCGTTAAGTATTTAGGTGTAATAATTGACAAAAACTGCAGTTTCACTCAACATGTACAACATATCGGAAGAAGAGCGAAGGCTACCACAAAGTCACTGCAAGGACATTACGACTCATCTTTTTGACAAGTCATATGTCAACAGTGTCATCAGTCCTGCTTTACGCGTCACCAGTCTCGGTGTCGGCAATCGAGAAGGGAATAAATTTACGCAGATAGTTAGTACGCACAGGAGATCATTGCTTGGGGTGGTTTCAGCGTACAGAACTGCGCCATTTGTGTACTCACTGGAGTTCCTCCTATAAATCTATTAATCAAGGAGCGTACACTGAGAAAACAAGGCATAGCCAGGGCAACAGCGAAGAACATTGTCAGACAAGAATTCTGACTGTACACTCAGTAACTGTCTATAATGTGATTACCCCTTGAATGTTGCACATTAATCAATCTTTCATCCTCCTCCTCCCTTTTGTTTTCAAATTTATTTTTCTTTTCGGTCTATTTTTTTCTTTTCTAAGTGTTTCATCAATCTACTATTTTTATGATTCTTGTTATTGTTCAATTTTTCTACTGTACTTCTGATAGCACAGTTAATCAAAACTACCTAGTGCACGTTCCACATACTATCCTTCCTTAGACGTTCTGTGTACTCGTTTATAATTTTTGAAATGTTATTCAAAATTTGAGATATAATTTGCTTAATTTTTCTACAAAAATGTAACTGATTGTAAATAAAAGTTTGAAAAACTAGTAATATTTTCTTTTCTTTTTCCCCAATGCGAATATTTAATTTTTCTCTGAAGGATTTGATGAGATTTTATGAAAATTTAAGTTTAAAATTTACAATTATTAAAATACTTTTTACTTAGATAAATGGTTTTAGCTTCATGATATAATATTTTTTTTTTTTTTATAAATATTTTCATATTATTTCTAATAATTTACTTCTTTTTTAAAAATTATTTTAAATTTATACTATTTTTCTGGGATAATTTTATTATAGAACGATAAATATACTTGCATGTAATTT
This sequence comes from Zanna intricata, assembly GCA_010016005.3. Taxonomy (NCBI): domain Eukaryota; kingdom Metazoa; phylum Arthropoda; class Insecta; order Hemiptera; family Fulgoridae; genus Zanna; species Zanna intricata. Next base: position 10,172 of record JAAAKQ030508406.1, on the reverse strand, counting down.
TTTTTTTTTTTTTGAAAAGTACTTTTCATAGCTCATTTCCATAAGATTCGTAAAAGCATTTTTTTTAATTAGTATCAAATGCCACCTATCGTTGTAATTCTTCTTTTTTATATACCATTTCTACCCAGGCAGTTGAGACAGATGAAAATATTTCTAATAGCTGTTTGGTCAGGCGGAACAAACATAGAAAAAAATCATTACCTCTTTCTTGAATAACCGGAATACCTCATTTCCAGTAGTTCGTAAATTTGGAAAAATTACCACATTTAATTCAGATCAATCGCACTATTTTTACACTTTTAGAGTTAATTCTTCTAAAAAACAATTATTGAAATATTGGCCTAAGTGGAATTTTTGCTATTTCATTTTTCTAAGATCACAGGTTCCAAGTAATGAGAAAATCATTATTACTTTGCTTTTGCTATTATGTTATCTGCCTATTATTTTTAACTTTTGAATTCTTACATTTATCTTGAATATCGTGAATAAATTCTTTTAAAAATATATGATGCATATTCTTTGTAATACGCAATAACTTCAGAGAGATTTTAAGTTCGATTCCGAATTTGTCCAAATGCTAGAAGCGTATGGGTCAGCTATGGATGGCTCATACGCTTTTATATTTTTTATCTCAGAGCTATGTATTTTATGGCTCTGAGATAAACCTCTAGCTGAAACTGTAGCTTATCTCAGCAACTGTAAATTGAATACAGCAAATAATATAGCTTGAAAATATAAAATACGCAATGTATTATATACTAATGTTTCTCTACATTCACTCTACAACTTGAAATTTGTTTACCACAGATTACTATATTAAAAAAGTAAAATGAATTTTTCAACTGAAAAGTACAGTATAACTTAAAATTTCTGAAGATGTTTGATTTAAAATGAAAGCCTACTCAGATTCAGGTAAAGTTTTTAGTACTTTTACCTTAAAGTAACTTGTATTAGAGCTTATATAACAATATTCAACTAACCGATAACAATTTTAATTTTTTCCTACAACTTACATGAAATTTATTATTTTTATCTAATGAGTATTACATAATATTGATTAAAATTCCATTAAATTAAACACTAGAAAAATCTTAAAGTTTATATATATATCGGGTTAAAACATCAAAAACCGTAAAATTCATATAAAAGAGACAGAAAGATAATGAAAAATGGTAAATTTTGAATTTTACGTTACAGAATAATGGTTTATACTATTACAAAAAAAAAATTAAGCAATAATTAAAAATAATGTTGAATTGAAGTTTAAATAAAATAAGAAGAAAATAATTGTTTTAAAAATGATAATAATAATAATTGTCTCATAAATGAGAAACTTATGAGGAAAAAGGAGAAAGAAGTTTATTCTGAGAGGAAATGGCGCAAACAAGAAATCAGTGAGGTATGAGAAGAATGAAAACGGGAATTTAACGAAAATCATGAATGTTGTTATTGATCACTTTAGGAAGTAAAGTCAACAAAGAATAAATGAAGAATTACGTGATGGAGCGATACTGACAAAATTTTTGGGACATATTAGCTGAAGGAAAGTATAACCTATTCATGATTTTATTCTATATATTATATTATATAATATAATAATAATATTACATTATATAATAATAGTATATTTTATTCTAGTAAAATTAGATTTTAATCAGGCAACTGTAAAATCATTTAAATACGTATGATTACCAAAATTTTTATTACTAAATAACCAAACTTTTATTTAAAAAAGATTATTTGAATGAACTAATTTGTACCTTTGATTGGATACGTTTGTTTAATTAAATGGAATGCATGTTTTAATTAATAAACGGTGTACACAATCAAATTAATTAATGCATTTTAAAATTAAACTTCAAATGTAGGTTACTACATAAAGAGCACCGGACAGCTTAATTTTAGTTAATTTAACTGATAATTACCATTGATTTAATAATAAACACTGCTCGGAGACTTATCAGAAGGTTAGAGGCAAGTGAAAGAGAGATGGAGATGTGTTAAAAAGAGTTAGGGATGTGCGCTGACATCGCGTCGCTAAAGCTTCTCCTTCTGCCTTATATTGAACATTCCACTGTCAACCAGGCACGCATCGATCAATGTCCTCTTCCTAACTTAATGATAAAATGTTACATACCTAATGTAACATTTGTAAGTTGCCACTGTAAAAGATTTTATACGCCATTTGCAAAACAATAATGTTATACTTGAAATATAAATTCGGTATTTATTACGGTTTACATCTTACAAAATGACAATCTATTGAATCATTAGTTACAAAAGAAAACAGAAAATCAACTACTGAAAATGTATTCATGGCTATAAAATCTGACTACACTTAATTTTTATTACATAATTTTCTTTTGTAATACATAATATTTTTAAAATATTTTAGCAGTAAATTCCAATAGAAATAAAGGAATATATATAATCGGTTTTTTAATTTTAATATAATAAATTCAGAATATGAAATAATATATGAATTTTAGTTATAATAATATCATTAATAAATTTGTGTTTTAGAGACTATATAATTGATACATACGAGAGTTAATTCTCCTTTAAGTATTATAAAATCCTGTTTCTAGAAATTGATTTTTAAACTTCATTCGAGTTCCTTGAAAGAATAAATTGCAATAGTAATTAACCGTTTTATTTATTTCCAATTGTTAGTATTCAGTTATTTGAACGCTTTATAATGAATTTGAGTGTAATATATTTGTAACTGAAATATATCTCTATCGTACTGATTCAATGAATATTATAAAAAAAATATAACTTTAATTCACCTACAAGCACAAGCTCTTTTCTAACTACCTAAAGACTTTTAAGGAGATAGAAGTAACGATCCTATTTTGAGTTTTTTTATTATTGATGAAAACCTTTTTGTAACCTAAGGTGAAACGTTCTACAAAAAAATTGTTATAGGCAAGTCAATAATATAAAAAATTAATCACCAGAAATATGATAAACATTCTCAAAATTAAACCAGTCCATGCCAGGTTTATTTATGAAGTTAATTTAGTAAGAAATTGCTTGTTACAATATTCACAGAGTAGAATATAATTTTTCAAAATACGAGAGATATAAAACTCGCCAATCATCATTTCACTCTGCTAACCACATTGATTGGCTATTTAAGAATGACCGTAACTCTCATAGAAAGATACTTCTGTCTATTATTTCTACTTAAATGCTTTATAACTATTAGCCACAACAAAAAAAAATATGTTAACATAAAACGCCACAATAATATACCAAATTCTATCAACACATTTAATGAAATGAACAATGCATTTCATAGTCTCTCAGTAGATAGAAAGGTACTATATTATCTAAATTAATTTTTACATACAAGCATAAAATATGAAAAAAAAACATATTAAACAAAATAAATAAACTAAATTATGAAAAAATTAAAAGATATGTTAAGAAGAAGAAGGTCAGATTAAGAAATCGTATTTTTAAATACGAGAGCAATCTTTATTAAGTCGTAATAAACTACGCCAAAATTTATTTTAAGATTATGAAGTTAAGAACTCCAAAAAAAGTGTCATATATGGTATAAAACAAAAATAACAAATTATTTCATCTGAATTTTATTACTTTTCTGGTTGTTATAGAATTTAAAGAATGAAGCAAATATTAAAAATTAAACCCCAACCGATATTTGTGTTTAAAGATATAAAAAATTTCTAAATCTTCCTTAAAATTTTTTTTTTTTATTTTACGAGTAAAACAAAGAAACGTACGAACTAATCGGTATTATACGCAACATTTTGGGTCGTTAAATCGCCGTAATGTTTCATTAATTTATCCAAAATATTTCTGATTTTACAAAACTGCCCCAATTAAACAGGTACCTCGAAAAACTGCTGATGCTATTAAACAAAATTTACTATATATATTGGGGTCGCCAATAAAAAAACCTTATCATTGCAAAGTCTCATAAAATTAAAAAAAAAACCAAAAAAATTATTTTCTATTTAAAAGATGAATGGTTATCCTAGGACTAACTATTTAATCTATATAATAGCTCCATTTGGAAACTAATTTATACATCATCTGTTTGTGAAAATAATTGTCTGCATATAATCTTTCAGATTATTGTTATACGACCTGTTTTGAAAATAAATCTAAGGCTATTGGTTGCATTAATCATCAAAAGTCGCGTTACTACTCAGACAGCGTGCGAGATAAACTTTTACCAAAATATTACAACAAAATTTTCAAACTTTTTTTTTGTAAAACTATTTTCTCGACAGAAAATTACCTATTGTTAGTGCTTTTTTAAAAGTAACTAAAGATGAATGTAAAAGTTACCTTTAAACATAGCAATGATCTCAATACTCTGTAATTAGAATTAAAAAATCACAGTGCTATTACAAAAATATTATTCATAGATAGGTTATGAGATAACTACCATAATATTTTCTTTGTAACATACTACAGCTAATGATAATTATTAAAAACTAATAATTTGAATAGTGTTCTTAAACATGATTCAATTTACTCTAATTTTATTTATTTTGAATTTTAAAAAATCTACATTTTCAACCTTTTACAACTTTTCAAAAAAGACTGATCGATATTTATAAATTCCAATCTATTTCTAAGGTGAATAAAAAATCTATTTATTTTTTGTTTATTATCTGATTTTTTATTATCAATAGTTTCCTTAACAAGTTGTTTTAATTATACAAGTCTACTCTACTCAATAACTCTAAAAAGAAAATTATCTAAAATCGCTGAAACAAAATAGTTCTTTTAATATTTCCTGAATATATCTCGAGAGCTGAACTTTTTACAGTTAGTTGGCTACTTCTGTAAGTTAACAACTCTTGGAATGAGAGAGGTTTACTTTGACGAAGCCTAATGCTGTTCTTAAATGAGTCATTTATACCTGTTGTTTGTTGTAAAATTTATTGTAATATACCACAGCAAAAGGTTGAAAACTAATGAGCTGTTCTCCCATCCAGGTTGAAGAAACCCCGATCTCGAAGCATGGTAAACCACATAGATTCCTTCCTCGGGAGGGGGGTTTTAAGTATTCATTTTGGTAGAGTTACTAGTATAATTTGCGTTCTCTTTGTAATGGTACTCTTTTTTACCTGTAGTATTCTGTATTTCTTATCCTTGTTAGTAAGTGATGTTATTCAGATTTGTTGCGCCCTTGATATTTGCAGTGACCAGTAGATTTTTCAAGATAAAGCCAATTAGCAACAATCTTATAAAGTAATTTATAAATATATTAAAATATTATCACCATAACACCTACAATTAGTGGTTATATTCAAATTAAATATTAATAAATGGTGTGATATTCCAGAATTACTGTCTATGACTGATTTATGGCAAAATATTATTAGACAATATGTTCAAAACATTAGACAAAATGAATATAAAACCTGCAATCATTATTCTACTTAAATTACTAAGTCACTAATATTAGTGAATAAATTTTTAATAATACATCACCTTTCTCAAAGGCCCTTTTGTTCATGTTTTGAGAGGTAAAATTAATGTAAGAATTTTATAGAGCAACTGAATTTCAATATTAATTCCAATAAAGGGTGCTTACTGCAGAAGTACTTTCTACATTAAAATGAGACCCAATTAAATTTAAATTTCCTTTTAAAAGGAAATATTCACGTCTATCAAAATTTTTCTTTGTCAAAAATTTTGTTAAAGTACATAATACAAAAACGCTTGAGTTACTTATGATGCAATATAAAAGTTTTCTTTTTCTCATTCTTTTATAAGCTTCAAACTTAGAATATTACTTATTCATTGCAGTTTTGCACGCACATTCAATTTTACAATGTTATGGTCCAACAGCAAATAGTTTCTTCCTAAGACTTACGTGACGTGATTAACTTCTGAATCAATTCCACTTATAAACTGAGAAAATACTAATAGTTTAGAGAGAAAATTTAAAAGGTAACACTATCAAAAAGTTTACTTTAAAAAGGAAACAAGTATTTTACAAAATTGTATGATAAAAGTAAATAATAATAAGGAATATAGTAATAAAAATTCCTTACATTGGTTATTACTGTATCCAGAAATGAGTTATTAAAATTTAATACCATTCAGTAAAGAATTTTGAATAACATAAAATGGTAAAATTAATGGGCACTAGGGCATAAATATTACGCTCAATAAAAAAAGAAAATAAATAAATTAGTCATCCAAAAGGAAAGAGGATGTAGTATGATTTATTATTTAAGTAAAAAGAGTACCTCTTTTTTCATGAAATTAGAAAGCATGCTTTTCTGACACGAACTTTTCCGCATGTTTTATGTATCTTATATGTCACATGTCTTCTTATGTCTTTTCTTAAGATAAAATGTTGAAAAAGTGTCCGCTGATATATCAAGTATTCTCTTCTCTCTAAACATTTATTTATTTCCTTGCCCATTTTATTCAGTATATTAGAAAATATTAATGTAGTAAATGATAAATATTTGATTTATTAATTATTCGATTAAAAGTTTATGATTTTTAAAAACCAAAAATTCCATTAATGTTCTCACAGAGAACAGTAATGATTAGGTTTTAGTAAATTTCTTTTAATTAATGAATGTTGTAAGAAGATAAAATAAAATAAAAAACTGTCAATACTGTTATTGAATTTCCACTTTCATAAAACATGCAATATCCAACATTCTCCCTTCTCGTATTACATTTTACAATTATTTTTATCCTTGTAACTTTAATTGCTTTTTAATAAATCTATTTTATTTTCTAAACAAAAAAAATTCTGATTTATTTTTTAAAAGGTAAAAATATCACCTAGATTTAAACCTTCCTTTGGTACTTCGACTTAATATACCAACAAAAAAAACTAAGATTATAAATGGAATTTTAATTTAAAAACTATATTAATTACCGTTTGAAAAGCTATTATTCTTTTAAATTACTGTCTGAATATTCCTAACTTGATAATTCTGGTTTTGAAATAAAAATAATCATTATATATTTATGTTTGAAATCTAGTCGAAATGATCAATAGTAAAAATCAAGAAAACTAATGGAGATCCTACGTTTTACAAATAGTGTGTGTTACCGTTATTCCTTCTTCGTCTTGTTTTTACTTTAATATAGTTTAGTAATTATTACCAAACTATTTCGCTCGTAAATATTGAAAAAACTACTTCAAACCTAATAACGCCTTACTTAAGAGAAATTAATTTTAAAAAATGGTATTTCATTCATCCGGAATATTCTGATTCCAAGCATTTCGAGTGGTTAAGCGTGACATTTTTTACATGTTATAATTTTCATATTTTATACCCGTCCAAAAGCTTTTTCTAAGTCTAAGTTAATTATTTAATAAAAAATTCAAACATCATTTAAATCATTAAAATGTTTTTAAAAATTTATTTTTCCATGTTTTGAATACAGGTTCTTTTGTATAACTTTTTCTCTAATTGTTTACTGGTGTTATTTGTAATTACCCGTTGATATTATTCTTTTATAAATTAAAATTACTAATCATAAATCAAAACTGCTATGGCAGAACAGTTCACAGCGAAAAACGTTTCAAATTAAAAAAAAAAAAAAAAAAGATAAATTCATTTCTTTTTACATATTGTACTTCGGTTCTGTATTCTACATAGTCAAGTTTGCGAAGTAAATATCCCAAAGGAATTGGAGGTAGGTTGACATTTAATTTAGAATCTTTACAAATGTAATTCAGTAATGCTAGTGTAAATGGTGAACTAGAATTATGTCACATGCAGGAGTTGAAAATTGCAGAGTTTTAAACTTTTATAACTGAATAGATTGAGCCCTTTATTAAAATAATTATTTTAGGTTTTTTTCTTAACAGTGCATTTAAAATTAATTAATAAAACTGTTTAAATGAGCGCAGTTGCTAACTGTAAATTAACGCCAAAAGAACAGTGAATACTTTCATGCATTATTAATAATACTTTTTAAATAAACTAAAATTTTCAAAAGAAAAAATTTTTTATGGAACAAAACGGTATTAATTCTCATCTAGCATTGAATAACTTTTTCCGGGAAATAAATTCAATTTAAATAAATATATTAATCAAGAAAAGCGTTTAATGCCAATTCTAATTTTTTACAACTTACTTCAGGCAAGTAATATAGGTAAAGAAAAAAGAATAATATAATAAACCATGTCTACATTTCGATTTATGTAAGACAGTTTTTGATATCTTAATCTAAGAAATTGACAATCCAATTTTGCTAAAACAAGTGTCAACAGATTTTGTTTTTAATTTAGATAATTGAACTATAATATATATTTTTTTAAACCAGACCATTAGTAAATTAATAGAGAAAATTTTTGCATTTTTTTAATGTTTAAGTTACCATTGCATTTTTTCTTAAATTCATATAAAAATAAAGATAAATATTAATATTTTGAATGAAAGAAAACAGTGAAAATTTCTACTTTAACAAACAAACATTAAATGTATCATTACTGATGTTTATTCTGCTGCTAAATAATTACTTGCGTAATTATTTTGTTATCAATTATAACATTCTACTCGTTTGAAATAAAATGACTTGACCCCAAAATAGGGTTGAATTTTTTCTCGTGAAATTTTAATTTAATTTAAACTAAGCCAGTAAAAATATTACTCATTAAGCTGATTAAATTTTTTTTTAAACCAAATTATCAGTTCTCTGGATTTACTTTAAAACCGAGTCTCCTATACAGCATAGTCAGGCAGAATTAATTTAAAAAAAAAAAACACAAATAACATGACAGATACAGCTTAATAGTCTTAAAAATAGAAAATTCTACAAGTATACCTCACTACCTGAACAAAATAATAACCGCAAAAAAAAAGTTATGTGGGAAAATCTTTTTTAAAAACTTGTTAAAAATCCATATTGTAGCTTCCTGAGTAAAATTCTCCCAGGTAAGATATGATTAAAAATGATCTGCGTTCTTCAACCCAGAGCCACGAGGCTCAGTTCTGGGTTTTGTCTTACACTGTATCTTCACGACCGACGTTTCGGTTAAGAATGGAGTCCCAATCGCTTCTTTTGCCGATGTCATAGCTATTCTGGCTGTTTATGATAACCCAACTGTGGTTTCAACTAATCTGCAACCCAATTAATTTTAATCATCAGGTGCTGGGTACATGGAAGACGAGGTTTAAGTTAGGCTATGTGACCTTCGAAATGAAGAGAGACTGCTCACATGACCACCTTGAGAGCATTTTAATTCCTCAAACTAAAAGTGTAAGGTACCTGGGTCTTCACCTGGATCGTCGGTTGACGTGGAAGGTTCATGGAGGGTAAAAGAAACCAAGTTAACATGAAATTCAAGGAAATATACTGGTTGCTGGGAAGGAGGTCTGAATTGTCTTTCTCTATAAGCTACTTTTAAACTCAGTAATTTTAAAACCAATATGGACATATGGCGTTCAACTACGAGGCTTGGCAAGAAAGACAAATGTTAAATAATACAGCGGTTTCAAAAGAAACTAGCGATTTTTGTAGCTGAAGCGCCGTGTTTGCTAAAAACATTGAAATCCTCAAATATTGGAGTTTACGGTACGTTAAAGAAGAAATACAACGTTTCAATTTGAAATATGAACTTCGCCTAAATGACCATTAACCACGCTAACTATTGCAACTTCTAACATCCTAACCATGGTCTAGGGGGCCGTAAACCCCCTAGACAATGGTTAGGATGTTATAAGATTTAACAGGCTACACGTTCTTGACCTTAGTAACTCTATAGTGTGATTACACTCGCGGAGTCTTTTACATTAATCAATCCTTCATTCCTTTTTTCTCTTTTTTTGTTTTCACTTTCATTTGCAATTTTTTTCTTTTTGGTCTATTTATTTTTTCTTTTCTTTTTTAATTTTTCATCAATCTGCTCTTTTTATGATTATTGTTACATCGTCTATTATACTACTGATAGCACAGTTTGTCAAAATTACCTTGTGTACGATCCACGTTCTATCCTCAGAACCGTGACTAATTTGCAGACGATGTGCCAATTCATCAATAGTTACTCGTCTATCTAAGAGAACCACTTCACGTGAACGCTCAATGTTTTCATTTGTGGCGGTAAACGGTCGTCCGGCTCCTTCATCTTGCGTAACACTTGTGCGACCATTTTTGAATTTTTCAATCCATTCGTAGACACTCCGTTGTGGCAAAACACTGTTCCC